>JAJOZX010008958.1:22500-95000 GCA_023014485.1 Bathynomus jamesi | reverse complement strand
GGAGGAAGCTAACCAAAGGTTATACACACACACACACACACACACACACCCTCTTTTTCCAAAGAAAATTAATTTATGGCACTGGAGTGACTTCAATGTATACATAAATTAATTTTTCTTCAAGGGGATGAAAGTATAATAATTACTAAGTGTGTGTGTGTGTGTGTGTGTGTGTGTGTGTGTGTGTGTGTGTGTGTGTGTGTGTAGCATGAAGAGAAACCATGTCTT
Source organism: Bathynomus jamesi (assembly GCA_023014485.1). Classification (NCBI taxonomy): domain Eukaryota; kingdom Metazoa; phylum Arthropoda; class Malacostraca; order Isopoda; family Cirolanidae; genus Bathynomus; species Bathynomus jamesi. The sequence goes on along the minus strand of JAJOZX010008958.1, from coordinate 94,772 downwards.
TAATATACACAAAAATGTTTTATTCCGTCGGCGCAGACGTGACTTCGAATGTACTTTGTGCGTTAAATTCTTTCATTATTTTGAAGTTTCTTATTTTATGAGGGAAAATCGAGGAAGAGGGGGTCAGTTTCAGGCCCCCCCCCTTTTTTTTTTTGCGTGCGTGCGTAAAGTATAAATATTTAAGTTACACACCCATTGTCAGATATTACTTACTGAAGTTATGGGCGTTTCTTTATTTACACCCTCCCCCACACACAAAACATATATATATATATATATATATATATATATATTATATATATATATATATATATATATATTTTACAGAGGATTCAAAATTTCCGCCTCAAAGAAATTTGCAGTAAATACATACGACGGTAGGGGCTTTTGAATCACCCTGTATATACAAATTACCCTCTATCAGGATTCGAATCAGTAGCGTACGTAACAAGATCATCGCGGGGTCGGGTTAAGCCTAAATCTGCAGGCTCGCTTCTTTCACCAGAGAACTAAATTAATAGAGAGGCTAAAATCAATTTAGAGCATTTTGATATTATCTATTTTGATATTATCTATTTTGATATTATCTATTTTGATATTATCTATTTTGATATTATCTATTTTGATATTATCTATTCAGGATACAAAATTTGCGATACACTTTTTATGATATAAGTACAATATGCAATAATAAATATTGGGTATTGCAGTTTCTTGAAGCCGAGAGCCATGGTACAGAAATGTGGCATTTGATTTTATCGATATGCATTCCGGTCTGATATTAATAATATCTTTAAGGAATACACAGTCAATATACACAATCATTATTTTCATGTGAAATTTTAAATGTTAATACTACTGTACAGTCTATACCATTTCGAAATTTGGGTCTCTTTTCCTACGGGCCCCCTCCCAAGCCCGGGCCCATATTAGATCGAACTCTTTGCACCCTAGTAGAATGTGGGATACGAAAATAAGCAGCGATACCCTTTTGGGAATACTTTGGTTTCCAATCAATTCAGATTTCACAAGTTCCCATCTAGAGGTCCAATGCGTGCGCGCAGAAGTACGTCTGAATTTTCCCGTCAACAGCAGCTCACTGTGTAATATGGCGAAATAATTGTCGTGGTTTTGAGTGGCAATTTGGTTGGACAGAAAAATATTTGGTGTTCGTTAGAGGCGACGTTCAAATTCCACTAAACACGTGAAAATCTTTAAGGACAATATACTTTCATTATATTAACAAGACATTAACTGGGATCATTATATTTTCCTGGAAAATAGAGGTTGGTGTCACACGGTTCACACCTCTGTTATAACTACACAATGGAAGAGAAGCAGCGCACAATTTCTTTCCTGAACCTCCCTAAAGCCCTGAAACGAATCTTACTAACTGCCTACGAGTGTAGCTACAGGGTGTTCCATTTAAATGGAACCATAGGGAGTAATTAATATTTTTTTTCCAGATTTGTGAGGGTAACCGCAATAAAGGTAATAAAAGGTAATAAAAGGTAATAAAAGGTAATAAAAGGTAAAGGTAAGGTAAGGTAATAAAGGTACCAATATCTTTTCCAATCTTTATTACTTCCTATGGTTCCATTTAAATGGGAGTAATAAAGACTGGAAAGGATATTGGTACCTTATTTACCTTTAATACCTTTATTACGTTTACCCTCACAAACCTGGAAAAAATACATTATTAATTACTGCCTATGGTTCCATTTAAATGGAACATCCTGTAGATCGGAAGCCAAGAGCAAACACTTTACAGAGGGTTGACAAAAGTTAATAAATACCTTCGGCTTTTCCATAGTTTTTGATTTGACAATAAAAGCAAATAAATAACATATATTGAATCATTATATTTAGAATCTTGTTGCTTTTCCCTTTTCATTAGGTAAAGGTGCCACACGTTCTGGCACTCCATTGATGAGCTTTGCCATTTGTTCTTGAGGACAATCATCGTGGTCTCTATTTACTCTTGCTAAACCCTTTATGTTCTAATATAGAGTAGCTGAACTCCATTATGGAGATATGGCACAACTTGGACGAAGTGGAATTTTACTAAAAATTTGCTAGATTCGGTGCCACACATAATTCAAGGAGCTTTTCACAAGATTATATAATTGTATTTTGTTCTTTGAAACCTTTTTTCAAGGTTGCCAAGTTATTTTGGTAGAAAAGCGCATTATAAACATGTACGTTTCATTTCTGATGGTTAGCTAATAATAATCTAACTTTTGCATATATTGACAGATTTGAAACGAAAATAAGCTTAAACATACGAAGAAATGAGCTAATACAAAATGTTATAAATATGCTAATGTTAATTCATTTACGCCAACTATACAGACTGTCCTCAACATTTGAATTACGGACTGTCGCGAAGATAAGTGACCAATTAGGTAGAAATACATTGCCAACTTTAATGAATAAACAAGATAAATAGAAGAAAATTAATGCAAAAATATATTAGTGTGTTTGAGTTAATAATATTGTCGTGATACACATTTCAAGATTGAAACGGTTATCAATAAAATTAGTGATACTTCAGAAATGTTTTTGTGACTTCGAAAGCAGGATCAAAAGGAAAGACTCTGGCTGGGATATAATTAGACCTATGTCATTATGATTAATTAGTAAGTAACCGGGTTACCTACTTATTTAGTTAGAATTAAGGATTTATTATTTTAATGTGGTTTCTTCATTCTTTTTCAAAAGTTATCCATATGTTAATTTAACAATTTACAAACAGATTTAAATCAAACAATCAATCAAACAATTTAAATCTGTGTTTAGCACCCCTAAGTCCGAGATGGAAGTGGAAAACCCAGACGAATTTTTCGACACAGATACAAATCAACCAAGAACAAATTCCGGCACAAACTTATTAATGGATTTCGAGTTCACGGAAGGAGATGTAATTACGGCCTTATCACGGATGCGAGACAATTCAGCGCCAGGGCCAGACACATGGAGTGCCACATTTCTAAAGAAATGCAAAGAGAGTATTGCAAAACCGCTATACTTACTATGGAAGAAATCACTCGACACAGGACAAATTCCACTCCCCTTAAAGAACACGAACATTGCTCCCCCATTTAAAGGTGGTCACATAGCAATGCCCAAAAATTATCGACCAGTGGCTCTCACCTCACACCTTATAAAGTGTTTTGAACGTATAATTAGTGTCAAAAACTACCTACTACCTACAAGAAAAAGATTTGTACAACCCAAATCAACATGGCTTCACGACGGGAAGATCATGCCTGTTACAGCTACTAGAACACCAGGAGAAAATATTAGAAACATTGTGTCGAGGACAAAACATTGATGTAATATATACAGACTTTGCTAAAGCCTTCGATAAATGTGACCATGGGATCATAGCACACAAACATATGAATACAGGAATTACTGGAAAGCTAGGAAGGTGGGTATTTAATTTCTTGACGCAAAGGACGCAAAGAGTGGTGGTAAGCGGAGTTAAATCGGAAGTCTCGGAAGTCGTGAGCTCTGTCCCACAAGGGACAGTATTAGCTCCCTTGCTGTTCATAATAATGATTGCAGATATTGATGCAGATATTAATGACAGTATTGTATCATGCTTCGCAGATGAGACAAAGATATGTAAGGAAATATTGAACGAAGATGACATAAAAAGTTACAAAACGACATTGAAACATTATTCCAGTGGGCAGAAGACAACAATATGAAGTTCAACGAAGAAAAATTCCAACTTCTAAGATATGGTAATAACAAAGAACTACAGGAAAAAGGGTACAAAACTATGCAAGCCAAACAGATAACACCAAATCCACAAGTCAGGGATCTTGGAGTAGTAATGTCGTCGGATGCAGAATTCAAAGAGCACTATAAAATCAAAACCACAACGGCTAGAAAAATAATGGGAATTAACTGGAGGAGCTTCCGCAGCTGAAAAGCAATCATCATGCTCAAATTATGGAAGTCTATTCCTACCAATAATTGAGTGGTGCCCAGTACTCACAAGCCCACACAGAAAATGAGACATTGCGAACAATGAAGCTATACAAAGGATATTTACGTCTAAGATAGAGGAGACGGAAGGTGAAGACTACTGGTCTCGACTACAATCCCTGGAACTCTACTCTCTCTAAAGAAGGCGCGAGCGGTACACAATAATATACATATGGAAAATACTTGAGGGCTCTGTTCCTAACCTTAGAAATGAAATAGAAACAAACTTGAATGGGAGAAGAGGCAGATTTTGTACAGTCCCAGCTGCGGTGGGACAAGGGGCCATGAAAACGATGATAGAAAATACCCTCAGAATGCGGGGCCCAAAGCTTTTCAATGTCCTTCCAAAAGAAGTGAGGAATCTCCAGCACACCGACCTGAATAACTTCAAGAACCACTGGACAGATTCCTGTGCAAAGTCCCTGACCAGCCATGCGTCCCTGGCTACGAGGGCAGAAGAAGATCAGACAGCAATTCCCTCCTTCACCAAATCCCGCAAATGAGGCGGGATACTGCAGAGGGGTCGACCGCAGGTCGATCCTGAAACGTCGTTCAAACTCAACAAAAGTAAGCAAGATTTTATTCATAAATATTACCTGAAGCACTCGCTATTTTCATTTACTTAACTTAACAACCTATACCCATCGGATCGACACATCAACACTAAAAAACTAATTCAACCTCACCTACTTTGCCTTGCGACGTGAGGACGAACCCTCCTCTGCGCTGTACGATTTACTTCAATGATTCCGTGTGTGTGTGTGTGTGTGTGTGTATGTGTATTATATACACACACACACACACACACACACATATATATATATATATATATACACACACACACACACTGAATTTTTTGGTTATACTTTTCATACATTGGCACAATTTCTATTATGAATATTTTGCACTGTTATTAATATTTTGTAATAAGCCATATCGTTGCCTATTATTATTAATATCATCATCATCATCATTATTATTATCATCATTATTATTCTTCTTTCTAGCATAGTTTTCACGTACTCTTCTAGTTTAAAATTTTGAAATACTGTACCATACAACCCACCACCCACCCTTTCTAAACTCTTTTGAAGTATAAAATCTCAAAGAATAAAAGGTGAAGTTACTTAAATTAGGCTAAAGTGTTGCCATTCGCAATTAAAAATGTCGCTTTTTTTTTGTTGCTGCTGCTGCTGTTGTTTTTCGTGTGTGTGTTGAACAAAAATAAAAACTTAATTTTATACGTGAATAAAAAATGGTGGAAAAAAAGAGTTGAATAAATTTCAATTTTAGTCCGGTTATTTTTTAGTTTTAGACGTGATCCTAAATTGAATTAAAACGAGTGTTTCGCACCTAACTCAATTATACAATAATGTATTTGAATAAAGGGTTTGCAAAACATTCAGTTATATGGTAGGAGAGAGAGAGAGAGAGAGAGAGAGAGAGTTACAAGGAGTTACAAGGAAAAGAAGAACCTCAAAAGGCCTTGCGGCCCATACCGAGGAGGTACCAATGGCAACGGGTGCCAGGGAAAATTTTGTAAAAGTTTATTTTTCTTTCAACTATCCTAGCAGTAGTAGAAAACTGGATAGAAAAGTAGAAGGCTCTCTCCCCACCCTCCGCTCCCTCCCTGCCAGAGGCAGGTACGGAAAAAGGTTGAAGAAAATACCTTGACCCTGGAAAAGTAGCCAAGGAAATTTTACAGGAAAGTGGAGAATATATAAATAGCTCTATATTTAGCTTGCTCACAGAGACACCGAGCAAGCGAACTCCTGCAGAGTTTTCTGAGGTTTTAATCTTAAACTATGAGTTCAGTACTTTGTCTAGCCTATTTTTAAACAGATTTACACTTTGACTGGAAACAACCTCTGAGGGAAGTTGGTTCCAGATATTAACTATTTTATAGGAAAAGAAATTTCCGCAGACTGAGGTCCTAAATGTCTTTACACACTCAAATAGTGTGCAAGATTTCGTCTACCCTTTTCTTGAACTGATCCACAGAGGAACTGTTCACAACTTCCGAAGGTAACCTGTTCCATGTGTCACAGATCTTATACGTAAAGTAATTCCCACACACACTAGTCCTAAACCGTTTCAAATCCAACTTCCAACCATTGTTGCGAGTTGGGTTATCATTTAAACTAAACATACTTCTAAAATCGACATCGTTGAACCCGCGTAAGAGCTTGAAAACCTCGATCAGTTGACCGCGCAGCCTCCGAGTTTCAAGCGAAAACAAGTTCAGGGCGCGTAACCGTCGATTGTAGCCCATATGCCTAACGGAAGGGATTAACTTTGTGGCCCTCGCCTGCACTCGCTCCAGCCTCTCAATATCTTTCCTGAGGGTGGGCGACCAGAACTGCACAGCATACTCCAGGTGCGGCCGAACAAGGGAATTGTACAGTGAGAGCACAATCTCCTTGTTCCGAAACTGAAATTGCCTCCTGATATAACCCAATAGTTTCTGGGCTTTCTTTTCCACCTCTACACACTGTTTCGTAAACTTAAGGTCGCTGCTAATTAGCACACCCAAGTCCTTTTCTAAATCAGTCACCTCGATATTACTACCCAACATCGAGTAGTCCGACTTGGGATTGGCGTAGCCAATGTGCATCACTTTGCATTTACCCAAGTTAAACGGCATTTGCCATTTTTCGGACCACTCTCCTATCCTACCTAGGTCCGCACGCAGTTCCTCGATCGCTTCGGGCGTCCCAACATTGGCCCCAAGCTTGGTGTCATCAGCGAATTTGGCGATCCGACTGACGATGCCACCGTCGATATCATTTATGTAAATGATAAACAACAGCGGCCCCAAAACGGAACCCTGAGGAACCCCACTAGTGACCGAGGCCCAACCCGAACTAGCCCCTTTAATTACCACCCTCTGCCGCCTATTCCTCAGCCAGTTTTCAATCCACCTACCTATTTCCCCACCGATACCCAGCGCGCGCACTTTCGCCATTAGCCGGCGGTGAGGTACCTTATCAAAGGCTTTCTGAAAGTCGAGATAAAGTATATCAATCGCCCTACTCTTATCGTACTCACTCAACATGACGTGGAAAAACTCGAGCAAGTTGGTGAGACACGACCTATGCCGTCTAAACCCATGTTGGGAGTCCCCAAGCAGCTTGTAGGAATCCAAATGGTCAACGATCCTATCAGCTATTATCCTTCTAATAATTTACCTACAACTGAAGTGAGACTAATGGGACGATAGTTCCCTGGACTTTCGTGATCCCCTTTCTTAAAGATAGGGGTCACGTTGGCTTCCCTCCAGTCACCAGGCACCTGGCCCATCTCCAACGATTTGTTGAAGACTGTAGCCAGGTGGGGAGCCACCTGGTCGCGCACTTCTCGCAACACTCTGGGGAGAAACTGGTCTGGCCCAGGAGCCTTAAACGCGCTCAGTTTGTCTATTCTATCGGCAACGACTGTCGCGGTACATCTAACACTATCCAGGCCAGCACCTTCGTGCCTCACGCTGGCTCGGGGATGACGCGGGTATCCTCCCTGGTGAACACTCCCGCAAAGTACTCATTAAGCACATTAGCGATGTCCGCGTCGGAGGTCCGCAGAACGCCGCTTCCGTCCTTTAACGGACCTATCATGCTTCTAATGGGCTTTCTACTATTAACATAACTGAAGAACTCCTTAGGGTTCCCCTTGCAGAGGCTTGCCACCCGTAGTTCTTCGTTACGTTTCGCTAGCCTAACCTTCGCCTTCACTTCCCTACACAGGCGGACATACGCTTCAGTGTTCTCGTGGGAACGATTGGCCTTCGCCCTCCTATACGCTACTTTCCTATTTCGGATAGCCGAAGCGATGTCACGATTGAACCACTTAGGCTGCGTTGAAGCAGGGGTGACCGGTTTTGAGGGTATGGCAGCAGACTGCAGCACCATAAACTCGTCCCGGAATGCACTCCACACTCCCTCAACATCGCCGCCAACCTCTAACCCCATCTCTCCTACGCTATCCCTGAGGCTAACAAAGTTCGCCCGCCGGAGATCGAGCTTACTGCCTCTCGAGTTACTACGCTTCACCCGAGGGACGCACACACGGAACCTAATAAGACCGTGATCACTCCCGCCCAACGATTCGTCAACGGTGAGGCCAGTGACGAGGTTGTCTTCGGTCGTGAATACTAAGTCTAGAACGCTTTCGCCTCGTGTAGGCTCGTTGACCCACTGAGTGAGGAAGTTCTCATCAGCAAAGTCAACTAGCCTCCTCCCTTCAGCATCGGCAGTCCTGTTTTCCCACTTTATGCCGCGACAGTTGAAGTCTCCTAAAACTACACACACCCTATCCCCTAGCAGGCTACTGAGTTCGGTGTACAGGGCTGTATCCTCCTCGAGGAGGAGATGCGGAGGTCTGTACACCAAGATTAACCTATAGTTCGTCCCTCCCACGTTCAGATCGACGCCAAGCAGCTCCCGTTCCGACCGGAACTGGCAGTCAACCGGACTCAACGTGTCTCTGACGTATATTAGTACCCCACCCCCCTCCCCACGGGTGCGGTCTTTGCGAAACATTCTATACCCGGGAATTTCGAACTCCCCAACGTAGTCCCTACGATCAGTATGAATCCAGGACTCGGTGATAGCAACGATATCCTGGTATTCTGATGCTAAGAGCGCCCGTAGCTCGCAAAACTTGTTCCTAATTGACCTAGCATTAAAAAGCATTGCACGGAGGGAGCCTTCCCTATTCTGACCGCCCCCTAGCACGACCCGTTTCCCGAACAGCCAGGGCTGTCGGGAGTTGAAGAGCCCCTCACTAACGAGGGGGCAACTTCCGCAGGAGACTGAGCCCCCTCCAACGTAGGAGGAGGGTCACCCACCTGTACTTCGACGCACCCTTCAGTGAAGGTACGTCCGCCACCGGCTCATCCTCATCTCTCCCCGGTGGGGGCCCATCATCTCTCCCCGGACTCGACCTCACCATTCTGTATAGGTGCCGGTCGAGCAGCGCGCCTAGCACACCTTTACCCTTGTTATTGAGGTGGACACCATCCCTCTGGTAAAGGTCCCACCTACCCGAAAATGCATCGAAGGGGTCAATAAACTTCACGCCCAGCGGAACGCACAAGTCTTGTACCCTCTCGTTGATGCCAATGACCTTACTGAGCGCGTGGTCACTGCATTCATTCGCGGTAAAATACCCATTAACATTCCCCTGTCTGTCTTCAGTTTTAGATCATCCGCAAGAGACATGATCTCGGTGATGATCCCTTCTGTAAGACCTACCCCACCGCCTTTGAGGAACAGGTCATTGCCACCAGCGTGGACAACGATCGCAGTCCTCCGACTAGCCACGCGCACCTTCTCTACCTCCTTCCTTAAGTGCGCCGTTCCCCGCCCAGGTAAGCACCTTACCTTCCTCCCATCCCGGTTTGCAGAAGCAAAGTACTTCTCCTGGCCCCTGATCTGCGAGTCCCCAATCAAAACGGTGTCTTCCTCCTTCGAGCACAGGAGACTAAAGCGGTTAGAGGTCTTGACAGGGGCAACTGGGGTCTCAGGCTTCGGCTTCGCAGCCTTCTTGCCCGAGACCTTTCGAAACCCGTCGCCACCCATACACGCAGAGAGAGAGGAGAGAGAAGAAGAGAGAGAGAGAGAGAGAGAGAGAGAGAGAGAGAGTTACAAGGAGTTACAAGGAAAAGAAGTACCTCAAAAGGCCTTGCGGCCCATACCGAGGAGGTACCAATGGCAACGGGTGCCAGGGAAAATTTTCTACACACTCAAATAGTGTGCAAGATTTGGTCTAACCTTTTCTTGAACTGATCCACGGAGGAACTGTTCCTGTTATTAAAAATTTATTTTTCTTTCAACTATCCTAGCAGTAGTAGAAAACTGGATAGAAAAGTAGAAGGCTCTCTCCCCACTCTCCCTGCCAGAGGCAGGTACGGAAAAAGGTTGAAGAAAATACCTTGACCCTGGAAAAGTAGCCAAGGAAATTTTACAGGAAAGTGGAGAATATATAAATAGCTCTATATTTACCTTGCTCACAGAGACACCGTGCAAGCGAACTCCTGCAGAGTTTTCTTATGTTTTAATCTTAAACTATCAACGTGTTAAAGTAATTCCCCATATACTAGTCCTAAATCGTTTCAAATCCAACTTCTAACCATTGTTGCGAGTTGGGTTATCATTTGAACTAAACATGCTTCTAAAAGTCTCTCTTTACTTTTGTCAACTCTCTGTCTATACAGTATATTATAATATTTTAACACAAGACAAACACGATGTACAGAAGTCTCTGTCTCTGTCTACGTTCAAATAAGAGTTTAAAAGACCTAATAATTTGTGTGTTTTGATGCGAGTCTGTAAATCAAAGTTTACTTACAAGATAATTTGTTTACATCCGCGCGGAAATAATTTATACATCATATTTTGAGCATAAAATTTTAATCCAGTGAGATCTGTTTTGTTTATTTGATGGGGACCTACTGCTTTACGTGGGATTCGAACCAAAGGTCGGTACATCATCTGAAGGCTGAGAAGCACCCTAATCGCTGAAAAACGAAGTTAGAGCCGAGATTCGAACCCAGGATATTTTTATTAACATCCTCTCTCGTTGAGCAGTCGTTGCCATCTGAAAACGCGACCGTGTTTACCTGCTGCAAACATGTTCTAAACCAGCTGATGACGCCGAGCAGTGCTGCCCCTTGGTATTATTACCTGTAAATTACATCGTTCATCATCTTACAGGGTGCAGAAAGAAAGAATTGATTGCATCCGGACATCTCTCTTATGAAATTTATGTAGGTCGTATTATATTTCGGGCGAAGAGCTGGAGAAATTGAGTTCGAAAAAGAGAGAGGATTCTCTCTCTCTCTCTCTCTCTCTCTCCTTCATACAGGGTGTCCCATAAGTCCGGTCTCATAGGAAAATTTATTTTAAATTAAAATTTGCAAAAATAATACATTAAACTAAAACAAATATTCAAATTGATGTCTTATTTTGGGACCCTTTTTTTTTTGTTGTAGGTAGAATAACACCTAATGGCCAATATGGAAGCGAGTCACACTCTTGAGGGAAAGGTCTCAACTTTTTCCTCACGAGTGTAACTCGCTTCAATATTAGTCATTATGTGTTATTCTACCTGCAACAATAAAAAGGGTCCCAAAAAGACCAATTTGAACATTTGTTTTAGTTCGTGTATATATATATATATATATATATATATATATATATATATATATATATATATATAATCAACAACAAAAATTGGCCTCTTAATTCAGTGAAAAATTCCTCAAATGTGAATTAAAATTTTTCAATACCAAAAAGTTGGTCAAATTTAGTTTTCTTTCGAAGAAAAAGTTACATTTCCAATGCGTTGATGTGGTGTTGTCTAGACTGGTGGAGGAGGGAATTGTTCTGTATCTTTCTTCGTATAGAAGACAGGTCCACCCCGTTCATTTGGGATTTCTCGTGATTTTCATTGAAGGAATCATTACTTTTTGCCTAATTAATCCTTAGACTTGCTTCAGAAACGATTCATGTAATTTTTTGGTGCTACTATAGCGTGATTCCTACCTCGATTCGGCGGTCTACCTTTTAATTATAGCTTCTTACCTTGTTTACTAATTGCTTGTTTACATTCCAATGTCAATCGCCCTTGACGATTGATTAGGTTTAGTCATGATATTTTCGTTAGTTTTAACGAAAATATCTGACTAAACCTAACCAATCGTAGGTAGACCACATAGTATAGTAGCACCGAAACTATTTTTAAATAAAAAAAATTGAATAATGAATAGCATTTATATTATTATATTTTCATTTATACCTTGGATAGGAATCACACTCTACAGTACTGTAGTTTCGAACCAAAACGGGTAGGAATCACCCTATAGTATCGAAGTCACCGGTAGGAATCACGCTATAGTAGCACCAATTTATTTTTTAATAAACAACAACAACAACAACACCAACAACAACAACAAAAAGTTAATTTATATTGTTTACGAGTTAATGCTAAAAATACATTACATTCTATGTACAATTTAAGCAGGAAAGATTTGTTGGATAGTCACCAAACAGAATTGCTGGGAACGGAGTGGATGAGGGTTTAAATGCAATTTTGTATATACAGTACATTTTGCTCTATTTGGATCTATATTCCCCTTTTATCGAAGGAGAATTTGATCAATAAATCTATTCACCTAATTTAATCTAACTTAACCAAAGTTATTAATCTAATACAGTTAAAGGTTTAGCAGTAAAATTTGCAGTTGATATGACGATTGCAAAGCCAGATTAAGTTTTTTGGTACTTACGTATTATCGGGACTACCAAACTGTTTATTATGTATTTTTGCTCTCGTCATTTTCGTTTAAACTAACGAAAATATCACAATTTAACCTAACCAATCATCAAGGGCGTACCGGTAAGGTCAAACTGAATGCCCGGTTAGGTCAACTGTACGTTTTTGATGATTGGTTAGGTTAAGTTGTGATATTTTCGTTAGTTTAAACGAAAATGACGTTTGGTAGTCCCGATAATACGTAAGTACCAGTTTCCTTACTTGGAACAGTGAAATCTGATTAATTTTATGCAGTTTTAAAACTTTTACACAATTTGTAAATAAATTTCAATATTTCTTTTAAGTTGTCAATTAATGCGTTGTAGTTTTCGTTTATAGAAATGGTTTCGTTTCTTTGGTTGGTTGGTTTTTGATTTTGCAAAGGAAAAAGAAGCATTTATTTTCTTTTATTGCTTCATCAATATTATTATTTACATTTGTGAGTTACGGTTTTAATGCTACGACACCAATTTTTCTCCGCTAATTTTTTTTTGTTTTGTTTTGTTATTACGTTGGTTTTTGGCGTTAATTATTTCGTAACTACTTTTGTACGAGATTATTTGTTCATTTGTTTTTATTTTAGATTTATTATTTCTCATTCCTATCGTTTATAAATTCTGTTGGATACATTTTCTATTACCATTTATCAACCCCTTGGTAAGGTGAGCGATATTATTTTTCTGTTAGTTTGCCCTGAAAAATGGTTACTTCGTTTTCTAACGCCACGCTTTATATTAGGTTTTGACCAAAGCCTACTCCAGTCAGTCCACGCTCGCATTATAACAATTAAATAATTTCCTACAGAGATTTTAAACAAAAGGGTTTTAATCCAGGAAGAGCGTAACATTTACTTTAAGCTCACGAGGTACTAAGATTTTAAATGCAGCTTCGCAAATTTTGATCCAATGTAAAGCTGAAATTCTGATGGCCACGTTTTGCAAAATATTTTATCAACAGGGTTTTTGGTATTTCACAAAAGGGCATAAAATTTGTTGAATCATGGAGGGTCCAAGGTAATCTGTGGACTTCGCTTTTTGTCAGTATGTGACCTTTGACCTAAAGTTAAGACCAAAATCTACAGATAATCTTTGTATCTACAATTTCCCTTTGCGAAGTTCCTCCCCACAATTTTATTGGCTTACGGTGTGTGTGTGTGTAGTTTTACTTAGTTTCAAATTCTTGTTTGGAAGCGGGTTTTTCTTAGTAATTTTTTATGTATTTATATCTCGGCTTATATCATTCCAAAGATTACCATTTATGTCTGTCTATTTTGGGAACATGATGTCTTTTTCATTGCTCCTTAATTTTTTTGTTTTTTTGCTATTATTTTCGTATTACTTCGTCATGAATCTTCTTGTCTTTATTCGCTTTTTTTCTTAACTGTATTTATTATAGTTTTAACAATAAAGTCTTAGCGCAGTGGTTCTCAACCTGGGGTACGCACATCCCCAGGGGTACGCGAGGGAATCTTATAAGGGAGTACTGAAAATATAACTAAATTTTATATACGATTAACAGTCACTAGTCACACCTAACCTAACCTAACCTAACCTAACATAACCTAACATAACCTAACCTAACCTAACCTAACCTAACCTAACCTAACCTAACCTAACATAACCTAACCTAACCTAACCTAACATAACCTAACCTAACATAACCTAACCAATCGTCAAGGGCGTACAGTTGACTTAACGATTGGTTAGGTTAGGTCGTGATATTTTCGTTAGTTAGCCTTATAAGGCTAATTAAAGAAGGCTGGGGGTGCTTATCTTTACTTGATCCATCTATTCACCTAATTTAATCTAACCTAACGAAAGTTATTAACCTAATACAGTTAAAGGTTTAGCAGTAAAATTTGCAGTTGATATGACGATTGCAAAGCCAGATTAAGTTTCCTGGTACTTACGTATTATCGAGACTACCAAACTGTTTATTATGTATTTTTGCTCTCGTCATTTTTGTTTAAACTAACGAAAATATCACAATTTAACCTAACCAATCATCAAGGGCGTACCGGTTAGGTCAACTGAATGCCCGGTTAGGTCAACTGTACGCCCTTGATGATTGGTTAGGTTAAGTTGTGATATTTTCGTTAGTTTAAACGAAAATGACGTTTGGTAGTCCCGATAATACGTAAGTACCAGTTTCCTTACTTGGAACAGTGAAATCTGATTAATTTTACGCAGTTTTAAAACTTTTACACAATTTGTAAATAAATTTCAATATTTTTTTTTAAGTTGTCAATTAATGCGTTGTAGTTTTCGTTTATAGAAATGGTTTCGTTTCTTTGGTTGGTTGGTTTTTGATTTTGCAAAGGCAAAAAGAAGCATTTATTTTCTTTTATTGCTTCATCAATATTATTTACATTTGTGAGTTACGGTTTTAATGCTATGACACCAATTTTTCTCCGCTAATTTTTTTTTTTGTTTTGTTTTGTTATTACGTTGGTTTTTGGCGTTAATTATTCCGTAACTACTTTTGTACGAGATTATTTGTTCATTTGTTTTTATTTTAGATTTATTATTTCTCATTCCTATCGTTTATTAATTCTGTTGGATACATTTTCTATTACCATTTATCAACCCCTTCGTAAGGTGAGCGATATTATTTTTCTGTTAGTTTGCCCTCAAAACTGGTTACTTCGTTTTCTAACGCCACGCTTTATATTAGGTTTTGACCAAAGCCTACTTGTATCCAGTCAGTCCACGCTCGCATTATAACAATTAAATAATTTCCTACAGAGATTTTAAACAAAAGGGTTTTAATCCAGGAAGAGCGTAACATTTACTTTAAGCTCACGAGGTACTAAGATTTTAAATGCAGCTTCGCAAATTTTGATCCAATGAAAAGCTGAAATTCTTCTGATGGCCACGTTTTGCAAAATATTTTATCAACAGGGTTTTTGGCATTTCACAAAAGGGCATAAAATTTGTTGAATCATGGAGGGTCCAAGGTAATCTGTGGACTTCGCTTGCTTTTTGTCAGTATGTGACCTTTGACCTGAAGTTAAGACCAAAATCTACAGATAACCTTTGTATCTACAATTTCCCTTTGCGAAGTTCCTCCCCACAATTTTATTGGCTTACGGTGTGTGTGTGTGTGTGTGTAGTTTTACTTAGTTTCAAATTCTTGTTTGGAAGCGGGTTTTTCTTAGTAATTTTTTATGTATTTATATCTCGGCTTATATCATTCCAAAGATTACCATTTATGTCTGTCTATTTTGGGAACATGTCTTTTTCATTGCTCCTTAATTTTTTTGCTATTATTTTCGTATTACTTCGTCATGAATCTTCTTGTCTTTATTTGCTTTTTTTCTTAACTGTATTTAAATAAAGTCTTATCGCAGTGGTTCTCAACCTGGGGTACGCACATCCCCAGGGGTACGCGAGGGAATCTTATAAGGGAGTACTGAAAATATAACCCTGTAAATTTTATATACGATTAACAGTCACGAGTCACACGGTCGTAAAGAAAGTAAAAATCGTCTATGCCTCTCGAAAATCCAGAAAATCCCTTGAAAGAGTTCAAGGAGTACGGACGAAGAAAAAGGGTAAGAACCGCTGTCTTGGCGGGTACCTTTCCTTCAGTCACGACAGAAAAAGTGCTATACGCATTCAATGCTTTCCTGGAGAAGGAGGGTTGAAAGAGAAAGCTAGTAAAGTGGTTGGTTTTTGATTGGTCAATCGTAGGGGGTCAGAATTATCATGTATGGGGTGGTAGGAAAAAAAAAAATCTCGTCATAGAAAATATCACGAAGATAGCATTTATCTTTCATATAGATAGAATACATCACTAAGAAATTATTTCTTAATAAAGGCGGATATTTACAAAGAGCAATGCTGTCTCTTCGCGATCCCTGTATAAAAGGTTGACAAAAGTAAATAGACACCTTTGGTTTTTCCACAGGTTTTGATTTAAAAAAAATTCTACTCTACAAAATTCATAAGCAAGTTTCAAAGCGCAGAAAGACACAACTGACCCTTTCGGCAAACTTTTCTTTTTTTAAATAAAGTTTCCCTCGAAATTAAAAAAAACTCGGGGGGGGGGGAACCCCTTCTCCGTTAAAAGTAAAATAAAAGTTACGCTCCAAAACAATTTAATCAAACTTAAAAATGTGTCAACCGGAAAAAGTAAATAAAAGTTCTGAAGATCCAACAAACCAAAATGGAAAAATTCTCTCGTGTTTAGGTTTCCATTAACAAAAGAGAAAATGGGTGAAATTTTTTTATTTTTTTATTTTTTAAACTATTCAGATCAACTCTCAAAAACTCGTATGATTTTTACAGAAAAGGTTTTAAATTTATTTTTCAAAGAGTAAGAATTAAATTAGTTTGAACGCAGTTAAAACAATTTTTTTTTTACTATTAATAATATAATAGTGTAACTATAAAATAGACAATGAAGACTTTCATATATACAGGGTGTCCCATAAGTCCGGCATCATAGGAGAAATTCATATTTTTCTATTTCTACAAACCATAATTCATATTGTTCTCTTTCTACAGGCCATAATGTCTGAGCAAGGAAGAACGAATCTAGATAATTCTACTCGTAGGAAATCGGAGTCAGAGAGAGGCCGCTGCTGAATTTAACAGACTGCATCCAGACCGCGAGCCAATAACAGAGTTGTGCTAGCAGACTTGTTGCAAAGTTTAAGGAAACAGGATCCATAGAAGATAAACCACGCAGTGGACCTTCAAGGAGGTCCACTGACGATGATACAGCGACTGCTATCCTGGCTCATTTTAACAGAAGTCCCAATAAGTCTCTTCGGCGATTGTCCGCCGAGACAGGAGTGTCGAAAAGTAGCATCCATCGTATTCTTCAGGCTCACAAATGGCATCCATATAAACTTCAGATCCTACAGAAATTAAGCGAAGATGATCCCGACCGGCGGATGGAATTTTGTGAATGGGCTACGGAACAATATGCTCGGGATGCCAATTTCCCGTCCACCATTCTATTCAGTGACGAGGCTGTTTTTTATGGAAATGGTGAGGTAAATCGACAGAACACCTGCTACTGGTCTCAAAACAACCCTCACTGGTATACCTCTTCAAAAGAAAAGGTGCATCTCGGGTGATGGTATGGTGTGGCATTTGGAAGGATCGCATCATAGGCCCCCTCTTTTTCGATGAACATGTCACTGGAGGCACTTACCTACGTATGCTCAAGGAAGAAGCATTTCCCAGTGTCTTGAACGAAGAAGGAAATTTCCCAACATGGTTCCAGCAAGACGGCGCTCCTGCACATTACAGCACCCAAGCAAGGAATACCTGTACCAACAATTCCCTGGTCATTGTATAGGACGTCGATGGCCTGTGGAATGGCCAGCTAGAAGCCCAGATCTCACGCCACTAGATTTTTATCTCGGGGCCACTTGAAAGCGCTGGTATACGCAGAGAAAATTAGGAGTGTTGAACATTTGCGGCAGCGCATTATTGGGGCATGTAACACCATTACTCCTGACATCATTCACCGTGTGCTTGCTGACTGGGTATCACGTCTGAATTTGTGTATTGAAAACAATGGTGGACATATTGAGCACGTTCTGTAAATAAAAGCTTTTGTTTTGCCTTTTTTTATTATTTTTCCTATGATGCCGGACTTATAGGACACCCTGTATAGACTATTCCGTATAGCATCCGATTGGGAGCTATTCAGTATCGAAGTATAAAAGAATAGCAAATAAATAATTTAATGAATAACGTCTATCCCCAGTATATAAGGGTCTCCAAGGAAGAAGTGGCTAAGCGACAAAAGTAAACCCCTCCCCAGAAAGAGTTTTATAAAGTTGCGCCAGTTTGAGAGTGCCATAACTTTTAAACTTTTTGGAAGATATTTCGTTGAAATATCGTCAAAAGTTCAAAAGTTATGGCACTTTCGTATCTGGTACAACTTTAACTGCGTTTTCTGGCGTTCTGTACTTTTGTCGTTTAGCCCCTTTTTCTTAGGAGGGCCTCCTATAACACCACCACCTCATCCACAACTTTTTACACTGAGATATCCTGTCAAATATTTTATGACTAACATCAACTCGAGGCATTTATTTGATATCCTCCTACCTAAGCTCCAGAACTATGTTTATTAACCTAACTTAAGAACATTATTTGTAACAGCGGGTTGACAAAAGTTAATAAACATTTTCTCCCCATAGTTTTTTTTTGATAAAAGTCAATATATAATGGCTAACATATCGATAATGACAGCCTCGGCGTTCAGAAATAATTTTATTATAAAAAAAATCAGTAAAAAAACGAAAAATATTTATATCTTTAGTGTTTTTTGTGCAAATGAGTATTAACAAAGTTACAGGCATTATGAAACGACCAATAAGCAGTGGATATTTTATGACGTAACACGCCTGACCAATCATATTGTAGTATTTTGAATTGGAGATTTCTAGCCCGCATCCACTTTCCCGTAGATTAGGTTAGGTTAAGTTTTGTTTAATTTTCATCCTTTTTTTTTTATTCTGACCATCTTTTTTTGCATAAATGAGATTAGGTTAGCCTGTAACTTTGTTAATACTCATTTGCACAAAAAACAATACAGGTATAAATATTTCTCATTTTTTTTACTGAATTTTTTTGAAGAAAAAATTATTTCTGAACGCCGAGGCGGTCATTATCGATATATTTACATAAATAATAATAAATTTATTAAATAACTATATTTAAAATGGTGTTGCTCTCTCCTTTGCATTTTGTAAAGCTGACACACGTTCTGGCATTCCACTGACGGTGAACTTTGCCAATTTGTTTCTCGAGGACAATAATCGTGGCGTCTATTTACTCGTGTCAACCCTCTCTAGAGAAAGATTTACGCAGCATCGGCCTTTCTTTTATGAATATAATCAATACGATGTAGAGAAACACGAAGATATAAACTTCATTCACTTACAGATATTTTCACTACTTCCCGGTTATTCCGAGATCACAAATTAAATACCTTTTTCATCAAAGATTGATTTCCCGATAGTCTGTGTTCGTTTTGAATGCGCTTTCGTGAACGAGCTATGTGGGAAGCACGATCCGCCAATATAAGACAAGGAGCGCATAAAAATTTCTACCCGCACTAACAGGACCTCTTCATAAACCCAGAAAAAATATAGGTATATTGATTATATATATTGAAAGTCGAACGAAGTTAGGTTAAAAAGTTTTAATGTAAAATTAACATTTCAGGAAATATTAACAAATTTAACTTTATTAAAAATCATATCGAAAAAATGTAAATATTGCAAAAGGTATGAACTGATTAAATAATAAATTAACTGCCCCTAAAGTATTAACCTCTTGTAAAAAGAGTTACAATTTCATTTTGAAGAAAATATTCATCCTTAAGTGAAGTAATTCTCAGCTGTTGCTTTCGGTGAAAAAAAAGAAAAGTAGTTTTGCCCCCCCTAAAAGAAGCAAAATATCTGTTAAAAAAATACGAAAGCTAAAATTTTCTTAGTAATTTCAGTAGTACGAAATGAAGGTAAACATTTTTTTTTCCCTTGGGCAGTTGTTCATAACCTTTTTCTGGCTCAAGGCACCCCATTATATCCGTTCTTTCGCGGAATCCGAGATGATTTTCGCCATTCGCTGTTCAACATTCAGTTCCCTCTCTCCCTCTAACATCACGTAACTACAAACAGAGACCATACAGTTTCCGTACAAATGTAATAATATATCATAAATGTTTGGTTTCAAACAAATTTTCATACGTTTAGCAACTTTTCGAGTTTTAGTAATTGAAAGTAAAAAAATTACTAAATATATTAAAATTTCGAATGAAGCAAATGGGTGCCTCGAAATTTCATGTAAATGACAAAAACAAGTATAATTTATACTTATTTTTTTGTTATTTTCGTGAAATTTCGAGATACCCTGTTTGAGAAACTATTCTAGAGTGTTGCCATAATAGTAACTTGTTTTTCTTAACCGAAATTTTTCTTTTGTATTAAAACGGTTTTATTAATTTCTTACCTGTTGACGCTCGGCAAAGTTGTACTTACAAAAGCTGGCTTGGGTACCCATCGACCTTTATCCTTTTATATATATATATATATATATGACGTTCTTTTGAATTATATCCAGAACTTATCCATGACAAGTGCTGATCAGAGGGTGGAGACAAATACTTTTGTTCTTAACGAACAAATTGGTTACCATGATGATCAAAAGTGACAAATTCTCCCACTATTCTGATGATACCTGCAACATTACTGAAGCGTACGTAAATTGACCCATATATATATATATATATATTTGTGGCATAACACTCAAGCCTCAAATAGTTCATTCATCGAGATCGCTTGAAATCTTAGCATACTGATCGCTTCGGAAAACATGTCAAGATTTATGACCAAATCTAAATTTCAGGGTTTATAGGGCAGAAATAGTCTCTCTTGCTTGAATATCTGTTATATGAAGTATTGGGAAAGACGAGGAAGCGTTTATAAATTATTTTCAGGTTATACACTCTATAAATGCATTTGAAGTGCAACAACCGCACTTAATTAACCGAGATTGAAAGGGTAAAAGCAATTAAGTGGGGAAACTAGGGACTAGTGGGATTCAAATCCACGTTGCGTGGTTTCAAATTCAACACACTTACCGATTATGCCATCCAGAACCCCCCACCCCCACTCCACCACACCCCTAAAGTTCGTTCAAGCGAGACCAATATTTACTGTATGTTTGCTCTCATTTAGTTCTCTCACCTTTACTGAGCACATGACTTGCCTTTCTATTTTTAACCCTTAGGCGGTCGAGTTATGCAATATACAGGGTGTCCCAGAGGTCGCGCACCACAGATTCACGTCATCCGCACCTATAAATATGATGCGCGACTTCTGAGACAGCCTGTAGTATAGCGTGAACCTGTAAACTTACGGACATGACCGTTAAAGCGTTAATCTTATGTACTCGTTGACAAGAAACCTTATTGACACTAGTACCAACCTAACTTTATCTAGCCTTACCTGACCTAACCTAACCGGTTTGGTAGAACCCATACATATTTCGTAGACGGGAAATTTCATAGACACTATTACAAAAACCTATCAACCTAACCTAATCCCAAAAACTTGTCATTAAAATGTATCATGTACCCAAATGTGAACGTGTAGTTGGGTACTTTATCTCATACAGCCTAAATGAAGGTTGGTATTTAGACAAATTTTACATAAACATGCAAAATAATAAAATATAATCTCGGGCGGATAATTAGGCCCCTGTATTTAAATATCCTGATATGAAATGATACACGAATGGTTTATATAGCCAAATATTAATAACTTCATTTAGAATGTACACAAAACCAACTCTATATCTTGTCAGACCACATTTGCAAAAAATTTCCTAGTCGGGTGAAATGGTAATAAAGCCAATCAGTCCATAAATTTATAAAAAATACCACAGCCACCAAAATTTTGAACTTCGCTAGTGGGACAGTGAATACAGCACTTGAAATCTAAGTATCTCTTAAGTCAAATTAGAGCAAATGTTATGATCTCGCTGGTTTAAAAATTTCTATTCAAAATTGTTTGCGTGCAATTATTTACAGGACTGACTAAATAGGGAGGTAGGCTTTGGTGCACGTATAAAAGAGTATATGTATAATTTTAATTTCATTTCTATGTATTCACGTTGTTATAATAGTTACAAAATTGCATGCAATGTATTTTCCTAAATATTTGTCAACTTGATAATTTCATTTGGTAATACAGTATAGCTAATTCTCTTTTGTTGCAATACATTGCAAGTAATATAATGAGAAGTGGAGAAGTGGAGAAGAGAGAAGAGAGAGAGAGAGAGAGAGAGAGAGAGAGAGAGAGAGAGAGAGAGAGAGAGAGAGAGTTACAAAGACAAGAGGAAGCCTCAAAGACCTTCCGGTCCACTCTGGGAGGTTCCTGTTATTAAACAAGTTTAATTTTCTTCCGACTATCCTAGCAGTAGTAGAAAACTGGATAGAAAAGTAGAAGGCTCTCTCCCCACCCTCCATGCCAGAGGCAGGTACGGAAAAAGGTTGAAGAAAATACCTTGACCCTGGAAAAGTAGCCAAGGAAATTTTACAGGAAAGTGGAGAATATATAAATAGCTCTATATTTAGCATGTTCACAGAGACACTGTGCAAGCGAACTCCTGCAGAGTTATGAGAAACAGAGAGAGAGAGAGAGAGAGAGAGAGAGAGAGAGAGAGAGAGAGAGAGAGAGAGAGAGAGAGAGAGAGAATAGAATTTCCCTGTAACACTATCTTGCACGTACCCCAATACTTCATACTTTCCATTCCATTCTTCCAATCACTAAATTTTCTATGCAATATTTTCCATTTGCGTTCTCCTCCTTCGGGTTTGGTTCCCTCAATAACATACCTCAGTTGGGGGGTTTCCTAGTTGTTGGTTCCCTCAATAACATACCTGAGGCACTACTTATATTCCTTTTCTATAATACCTTTAATATTTATAAAGTAAGAAAGATTGACGTCAGTGTCCGATACGAAATTCACCTCGATTTACGCCCAACTCTTTTATATTAAACCTCAATTTTTATCGCACTTACCGATGCGAGACAATTCAATAAAATTGAGCTCTTCCCCTTCTGGAAAAGCTTTCACAGTCATCGAGAATGGACTGCGAGGACGGAGGAATTGCCCAAATCAAATTTGCCTTGGAACGCTTTCCTCAAACGGAGACAAAATCGAACGTACAAGGAGATTTGTATCCATTGGAAGATAGGCAGATAAGATGGAGTTGGAAGATGTTAAGACGTGCGAGATGGAGTGTTAAGAGGTAGATAGTGTGTGTGTGTGAGGAACGAGTTAAGGGCGCGGGTAGAACATATATGCAGGGTGGGCCAAAAGTCAGGAAACATAGGAACTACGGTTTTCAATACAAATATATATATTTATATTTGCATTGAAAAGCATAGTTCCTATGTTTCCTGACTTTTGGCCCTCCCTGTATATATATATGTACACACACACACACACAAGTGTATATATATCGTATGATTGTAAATGTAGATGAAGCGTTGAGGAGGAGGAAGAGGAGGAGGTTGGTAATATGTGTGTGTGTGTGTGTGTGTGTGTGTGTGTGTGTGTGCAGTAAGAAAGAAGAATGATTTGTATAGTACCATATGCGCAAACTGTTTCTACCAGAGACGTACAGATATATGTGAAGTAAAAGCGTCAATAAAAATCAATTGTAGATACACAGTAAAATGCAAAAATTACAGTGTAGGAAAATGACTGAAAATCTTCAATACAAGAAACACGAAATTAGCCTCTTACGAAGTTATTAGCACACTGTACACACACACACACACTAATAAACACCAGAACTAAATGCCCTTCTTTTACGCTTTACACACATTTGCGTACCTTAACGCTTCGTTAACAATGATGTAGAGAATAATAGATTATACGTTATAACAACGTACAAAAGGTGTGTAGTCGTAAACAGACAGAATGATAAACTTAGACGTAATAAATAGATAAACGTATATGCGTAGAAATAGATCCAAGAACTATTCGTTGTGGTTATAATATAAACTCCTAAAAAGGAAAATATATTCATTGCTGTTAAAAGCACTTATGTTAATATACAGGGAGGACCATAAGTCGCTTTAGCGAAGGGAGTTTAATGAAACTCAGTTCGGTAAAGCGACTTATGGCCCACCCTATAGATGAAATATATACTAAGATACATTACCATAGACTATGCTATCACTAAAGGAAGACATACATATTCTTTATGTACAAAAATGGACAGTTCTTACATACACACACATTTACAAGACTTGTCTTAAGACTTGTCTTAAGACTTGTCTTAAGACTTGTCTTAAGACTTGTCTTAAGACTTGTCTTAAGACTTGTCTTAAGACTTGTCTTAAGACTTGTCTTAAGACTTGTCTTAAGACTTGTCTTTCATTTAATTGGATCAACTTGTAAACAGACTTGGATGAAAGTAAACGCTTTAGAATTATCTATATGATTAAGCTTAATCATGAAATAGTATGAAGGACTTTAGTTTAATAGTACTTACAAATTAAGATAGGCTTATGAAGTATAAATATTGAGAAAATTATGACGGCTTAACCCTTTACGGTCTAAGAATCGTCCAAAACCGTAAAGACAACCGTCCAAATGCGAAAAAAACAGCCGTCCAAATGCGAAAAAAACAGCCGTCCAAATGCGAAAAAACAGCCGTCCAAATGCGAAAAAACAGCCGTCCAAATGCGAAAAAAACAGCCGTCCAAATGCGAAAAAAACAGCCGTCCAAATGCGAAAAAAACAGCCGTCCAAATGCGAAAAAAACAGCCGTCCAAATGCGAAAAAAACAGCCGTCCAAATGCGAAAAAAACAGCCGTCCAAATCCGAAAAAAACAGCCGTCCAAATCCGAAAAAAACAGCCGTCCAAATCCGAAAAAAACAGCCGTCCAAATCCGAAAAAAACAGCCGTCCAAATCCGAAAAAAACAGCCGTCCAAATCCGAAAAAACAGCCGTCCAAATCCGAAAAAAACAGCCGTCCAAGTCCGAAAAAAACAGCCGTCCAAGTCCGAAAAAACAGCCGTCCAAGTCCGAAAAAAACAGCCGTCCAAATCCGAAAAAAAGCCGTCCAAATCCGAAAAAACAGCCGTCCAAATCCGAAAAAACAGCCGTCCAAATCCGAAAAAAAGCCGTCCAAATCCGAAAAAAACAGCCGTCCAAATCCGAAAAAAACAGCCGTCCAAATCCGAAAAAAACAGCCGTCCAAATCCGAAAAAAACAGCCGTCCAAATCCGAAAAAAACAGCCGTCCAAATCCGAAAAAAACAGCCGTCCAAATCCGAAAAAAACAGCCGTCCAAATCCGAAAAAAACAGCCGTCCAAATCCGAAAAAAACAGCCGTCCAAATCCGAAAAAAACAGCCGTCCAAATCCGAAAAAAACAGCCGTCCAAATCCGAAAAAAACAGCCGTCCAAATCCGAAAAAAACAGCCGTCCAAATCCGAAAAAAACAGCCGTCCAAATCCGAAAAAAACAGCCGTCCAAATCCGAAAAAAACAGCCGTCCAAATCCGAAAAAAACAGCCGTCCAAATCCGAAAAAAACAGCCGTCCAAATCCGAAAAAAACAGCCGTCCAAATCCGAAAAAAACAGCCGTCCAAATCCGAAAAAAACAGCCGTCCAAATCCGAAAAAACAGCCGTCCAAATCCGAAAAAAACAGCCGTCCAAATCCGAAAAAAAAAACCGTCCAAATCCGAAAAAAAAAACCGTCCAAATCCGAAAAAAAAAACCGTCCAAATCCGAAAAAAAAACCGTCCAAAACCGAAAAAAAACCCCGTCCAAAACCGAAAAAAAACAGCCGTCCAAAACCGAAAAAAACAGCCGTCCAAAACCGAAAAAAACAGCCGTCCAAAACCGAAAAAAACAGCCGAGATCCATACAGAACCGGAAACGCGGTTAAACAACTCGAAATATCACTATTTTCTACGACTTAGTTTTAGGGTTGCCAGATGTCCTGCTTTAGGCGGACAGTCCGCCTTTTGAGCACTCTGTCCTTAGGGTGGCCGTTTCCAAATTTCCAAACAGGAGGACACTGCGTATGTGGCCGTACGTTAACATATATATATATATATATATATATATATATATATATATATATATATAAAATATATATGTTAACGTACGGTCACATACGCAGTGTCCTCCTTTTTAATTGGCCACCCTACTTAGTTTTCATCTAAAAGCGAAATATTAGCGTATTTAACGATTTTCTAATAAAATAGTACATACCCATTTTACGATTAAAGAATAAAACACAATTAACACGTTAAAATATTCAACATGCATAAATTGAATAAAAGATTTAATTGGGAATTCCCTTCATCGATGGAGTCCCAAATTATCTTCCAATACAGATGAAATTTCAGAGAAGAGAATCACCAATTTATGAAATTAAACTCCGGAATAAATTACGACTAAAGATATAAAGAACAGAAATTAAATTTTAATTGCAAGAGCGATTTTCTAATAATAATTTCCACTTTTACATACATTTTTTTATTTTTTTATTTTTTTGACTGAATCATGCATCAGACTTTCATTGAATGTAATTTAGTAAGCGAGTTACGGACATTTTTTGATGTAAATTCGCTGTTGAGTTACGTTATTGCTTGAAATTATTATCGCTGTTGCTTCGAATTTAAGTAACCCTTTTTCCTTTTTAAATTGATGAAAATAAAATTTTGATGAAACGGTTGGATTTGGATATATATATATATATACAGTATATAAAGAACGACGCTTGTGTAGAAGAACGTTCCGCACAAGATGAGGAGGGAGAACGAACAAATGAAAAATGAGGTAACCACCCGGGAATCGAACCCGGGATCTTCCGATTGCCGGTCAGATATGCTATCCACTACACCATGGGCCTCGATTAATCAGAAGTCGTAATTCTCCTACATACGAGCAGAAACCAATGCCCTGAGGGGGCACCTTTGCATGCCGTACATATATACACATTTTAACTGCAAACAACACACAGTATAATTAATGTAAAGAACGACGCTTGCGGAGAAGAACGTTCCGCACAAGATGAGGAGGGAGAACGAACAAATGAAAAATGAGGCAACCACCCGGGAATCGAACCCGGGATCTTCCGATTGCCGGTCAGATATGCTATCCACTACACCATGGGCCTCGATTAATCAGAAGTCGTAATTCTCCTACATACGAGCAGAAACCAATGCCATGAGGGGGCACCTTCGCATGCCATACATATATATACATTTTAACTGCAAACAACACAGTATAATTAATGTAAAGAACGACGCTTGTGTAGAAGAACGTTCCGCACAAGATGAGGAGGGAGAACGAGCAAATGAAAAATGAGGTAACCACCCGGGAATCGAGGCCCATGGTGTAGTGGATAGCATATCTGACCGGCAATCGAAGATCCCGGGTTCGATTCCCGGGTGGTTGCCTCATTTTTCATTTGTTCGTTCTCCCTCCTCATCTTGTGCAGAACGTTCTTCTACACAAGCGTCGTTCTTTTCATTAATTATACTGTGTGTTGTTTGCAGTTAAAAAAAAATATATATATATATATATATATATATATATTATATATATATAAGCCGCGGTATTTTTCACACATTCTTAATTATTCAATTCTGTAAATTATGACATTTAACTAATCTATAAAACCTAGCTTAACCTAACCTAGCTTAACCTAACCTAGCTTAACCTAACCTAGCTTAACCTAACCTAGCTTAACCTAACCTAGCTTAACCTAACCTAGCTTAACCTAACCTAGCTTAACCTAACCTAGCTTAACCTAACCTAGCTTAACCTAACCTAGCTTAACCTATATCTCCTTTTTCATTATAAAAGATAGCATTTTAAGGCTAAACCACAGCGACACGTTCGTGTGGCGATGGCCTGTATGTGTATCCTAAAGATTGCCGCGATTTCGTACGGAAGATAAGAACACACAATCGCATTCATTTCCTCTCTCTCCCTCTTTCACACACACACACACACACACACACACACGTTAAAATATAACGTTCTATAATTATGCGTTTGTAATAACTCTTTATAAGCTCGAAATATATTGTGTGTGTTGACAGCTATTTTGTCACCAATTTTAATGGAATATTTTGAAACCAAAATATTACCCTCCATTTTTTATTATGAGTTATAATTTATTCAGGGAAGGATATCGTTACACGACCTAATTCCAATTTGTCCACCGACAAAAATTTTAATTGGCTCAGTCAATAATGAATTGGAAAATATGCCTCCAATCCCGAAAGTTTTGGAGCAGCCATTTTTTTTTGGTTAAAATTCTAAAAAAAAAAAATATTTTGTATATTTATTTATTTAGATGTCGAAATTATACAGTCGTGTTCACGTGTCAACATCGCTTCTCATTCGATCAGCGAGGTCAAGCGACGTTGGGTCTGTTCAGTAGTTGGATGGGGGACTATTCTCTACGTCCAGGTGATGTAGAGTCCCCCTGAGATGGTTCGGATGCTACGAAAATTTGTAGGAGATTCCTTCCGTCACAACCTTTTTTAGTGGTTTCGAAGGAGCTTAAACAATCCCCCAAGCATTATAATTCTTCTTGATGGGGTTGTTTAACCCCTTAAAAAGTCGTGGGTTCGAATCCTGATGGGGATACATTTTGCTATATATATATGAAATAAACTCGTAGTAAAGAAGAATTAAATATATGAAATATCATAAATAATATACGAGTATAAGTGATAAAACACTAAACATTTCGGCCGTAACAACAACAGCAGCTCCCTCCCTCATCAGGATAATAAAGTTAAAAACTAGAATCCAACCAACACAATATTAGCCGAGAGTAAACGAAAGAACTGAAAGCTAAACGAATAACTACAAGGAAATTTCGTACATCTGTCTACCTGATGTTTCATCAATTGTAATTTCTTTTCAAATGCATTAGAAAAGAATTCTTCAATATTGGTCCGTTGGAGGAGCCGAAGCTCTTTGGTTAGAATTCAGGTTTTTTTTTATCTTTGATTGATGAAAGGCTAACAACACATTTTATTATTATTATTACGGACGGTAATGTGAAGCTTAAGATTTTCATAACTGCGTTCTTTTCTATAGTTTTATTGACCAAATAATTGAACTGACAGTAAATGGAGGGCCGCAAACCTACAGTTACCTGAGATTCACAATTATTTGGTCAATAAAACTATAGTCATGAAAATCTTAAGCTTAACAAATCTTGACACAATGTGAAGCTCAAGATTTTCATGGGTGCGTTCTTTTCTATAGTTTTATCGCGGTGCTTGGGCCTTCGGGCCCAGTAATTGGTGGTAGGGGGGGCTGGTGACACACATTTTCAGTCATTACTCATCACCCCCATCCATCATACAAAGTTTGGTCGAAATCGGTTCAGAAACGTAAAAGTTTTTTTGCGGACAGACAGAGACAGACATTTTCGGTGAATTATAGTAGCAATTATTATTATTCCGTTCCCAGGCTGTATTTATGTTGACAGATCCTTCTGTTCAAATCCTCCGTCTCTCTTACGTACTTTTTCTGGACATTCCCTTATAAGGAATATCGTAAATACACCCTTCCTTAGCTATTCCTTTTGTTAAATTCGAACTCATCACCTTGCCAATGCCATTAATTGAACTAACTAAATAAATTGAATCCTTACCAAATTTAATTTCATTAGGTATGCATGACTTCAACGTAGGATCAATACTGACTGGAATCTTTAGGTATAAAGTTCTCCGTTGTCCTATTTCACCTCTTCTGACACCATAGAAAGTCCTTCTAGCGGAAAACAAAGCCCTCTCAATAACATTCTTAAGATACTCCAACCAAACACGATTGCCTAGACGTTTTACTTCGTCATCCACAAATCTGTTATCACAAATGGTGCGTTGGTTTTCTATGGACTTTAAAAGAAGGACAGCTGCATTCATCTTGACCCACGCAAACATTCAAAAAAGGCTGCAGATCTTTTCATTCTACGATTGCACTGTAAATCTATACTATAAAAAGCCAGTCCTGTCCGTCCATCCATCCGTCCGTCTGTAGACACCATGTATTTACTATTAAGAGATTCTGAACATAGAAATAAATGCGCTTTTGCTTTCTTTCAACTTTTTGCTCCACCACGTTAAGATTTTCATTGCTGTGTTCTTTTCTATAGTTTTATTGACCAAATAATTGACTCCCCAGTAACTGGGTGACCTGCGACCCCCGAATTACCGAGACCGAAGGCCCCACCCAGCACCGCAGGTCTAGCTAAATGGACCCGTAGGGCCCACTTTACCAGTATTAATGAAAGAAAGATGTTGTTCAATTAATTCAGAACAATATCTACGCTCATGTCTTCATCGAAGAAAATAAGTGTCA
Organism: Bathynomus jamesi; assembly: GCA_023014485.1. Taxonomy (NCBI): domain Eukaryota; kingdom Metazoa; phylum Arthropoda; class Malacostraca; order Isopoda; family Cirolanidae; genus Bathynomus; species Bathynomus jamesi. The sequence continues at coordinate 64,573 of JAJOZX010008958.1, read as the reverse complement.
TCCAGGTACTGAAACCGGTTAAATCCTGTTACAAGACTGAACGGGAGAGATTCTCAAACTTTTGTAGTCTTCGATGTAAACATGCACGAAATTGCTGTTCTGAATTCAATAAATAATATTTTTTCTCGTGTATATATATATGTATATATATATATATATATATATATATATATATATATATATATATATATATATATATATTATATATATATATATATATTATATATAATATATATATATATATACACACGAGAAAAAATATTATATACACAGGGTGTCCTATAAGTCTGGTCTCATAGGAAAATTTATTTTTAAATTAAATTTAACACAGTAATACATCAGAACTAAGACAAATATCAAACTGATATCTTGTTTTCAGACCTTTCTTTTGTTGCAGGCAGAATAACACACAATAGCTAATATAGAAGCGAGTTACACTAGTGAAGAAAAGGCTTCCCCAGTACCCCGTATATTGCTAGCGGAACTTTTATAATGAGTAAGGATTAAGGATTAAGGATTAAGGATTAAAATCAAATAATCCCCGAAATATACCTCACCCATGAATTAAGACAAATTATGTTTTCTATAAAGACAAACTCTTTTCTTAACTATTAAAATGTACAATTAAAGAAAATTTTGTTTCACAATTTTGAAATATTTTTTTTTTACCAAATTTATTATTTTTTTCAAATGAAATTAAAAAATACGAAAAAATGAACGAGTGAATGCAAGTTTCTCTGATCCAAATTATGTAAATTCAAAGTAGCCTCAAAGCGATACGCTGATGATGTTTGAATTCATGCACCTCTTTTAATTGGAAATGCTCAGTTATAGAGCTTGCGAACGCGCGCACGCACGCAGTTTATACGTAGATATACGATAAATCTATGGCTTTATATATATATATATATACTAGTACAGTTCCCATCGCGTCGCTTCGCTGACGGTTAGACAGGCTAAACTACAGAAAAAGAACCCAGCCGTGAAAATTTTGAGCTTCACATTGTGTCAACATTTCTGAATCTGGTATCTCCCAAAACCTCCTCACCCCCATTCACACAACTTGGGGGCTAACCCCCTCCCCCATTACCCCCACCCTTCCCCCATTACTCCCCTTGATAAATTTCACAAACAGACAAACAGACAGGCTAAACTACAGAAAAGAACAGTCATAAAAATCTTGAGCTTCACATTTCCGCCCGTAATACAATTTCTGAATTTTTTTCTCACAATTTCTGAAAGTGTGACGGACGGACGGACGGACGGACGGCTCTCTTATTATAGTATAGATTTATATATACTTGCTGAGGTACCCGGCGTTGCCCGGGATAAATTTCATATTGCTGTTGCATGTCGTTCACGGACAGCTTCAAGACGTGATTGTCTTTCTTGGGGTGTTTCTCTTGCTTTGGTAGCTGCTACACTTTCTCGGACAGCTTCAAGACGTGATTGTCTTTCTTGGAGGTTTTCTCTTGCTCTGGCTGTTCATGTCGTTCACGGTCAACTTCAAGGCGTGATTGTCTTTCTTGTGAGCTTTCCTGCTTCTGGGCTTCTTTATTTTTTCTGGCTGCTGATGAAGATCTGCCCAAACTTGCCCGTTTCTTTGGTGGCATGGTAAAGTTGTTGGGATTTTCAAAAACTGCAAAAAAACATTGCCACATTAACTTCCTGTAACTATTCGCGCAAACAGAAAAACAGACAGGCTGACCGACTCTGTGTTGACATTCTTCATCCCATAAGAGGTTCCCGTGCCAAATTTGGTAGCTCTAGGTCAGTGATCGGCGAACATTTTTGGGTATTACCCCAAAATATATTTGTGTACAACGATATTACCCCCTAGACTTGAAATTATTTGTTCGAAAAAAATATAACTGATAATTAGCCTCGCTTATTAAATAATAAATTTTTGTGCAATTTTATTTATATGTTTATTGAGCCTTCATTACTCCCGAGATTTTAATTTTTACCCCATTTGGGGTAATTTACCCCGGTTCCCCGACCCCTGCTCTAGGTCAAACGGTTTGAAGTCGTCCTAAAAAATAATTATATATGAAACAAGATTTTCATGACTGTTCTTTTCTATAGTTTTATTGGCCAAATAATCAAAATTTTCACGGCTGCGTTCTTTTCTGTAGTTTAATCGCGGTTACCCCCATTACCCCCACCCCTCTACTCCATTACCCTCCCACCCCCACTCCCCCATTACCCTCCCACCCCCATTCCCCCACACACAAAAGTAAAAAAGCCATTACCCCCACCCTCTCCCAATTACCCCACTCCCTAGCTATAGTTTTATTGACCAAATAATTAGTCATGAAAATCTTAAGAAAATCTTGTTTTAGAACTCTAGACAAATGTGAAGCTCAAAATTTTCACGGCTGCGTTCTTTTCTGTAGTTTAATCGCGATGCTGGGGCCTTCGGGCCCAAACAGACATTCTTCATCCCATAAGAGGTTCCCATGCCAAATTTGGTAGCTCTAGGTCAAACGGTTTGCGCTTGCATAAAGGACAAACAAACAAACAGGCAGGTGGAAAAAAAAAAAAAAAAAAAATTATATATATATATATATCAGTGGCGACTCGTGGTATAAATGTATGGGGGTGCGATTTCATAAAATTTATAATTTTTAGAATTGTAGTACATAAACAATCACATGGTGCTTCCGTACGGTACTTATATGTCAAAAGAAGCCATAAATTTGTATTAAAAAAATATTTTAATAAAATATAAAAATAATTGTTGAATAAATTTGACTATAATAAATTTGACTATATAATAATGTACCACTGTACGACAACACGGACTCACAATAGGCTAGTGCGAATCCAACTGCCGCTCACAAGAGTACTGTACTTGTATTAACATATGCGGCTATGCCAGACGTACAATTCTAGTTAATTACAAATAAGTAATAATTTTAATAAAATACATATAAATGGCTTATATCATTATTACTGAAGTAACTATTAGTAAAAATAAAGTTGTTATAAAAAAAATTCGCGATTGTACTTATATTTTCATTACAACAGTAAAATATAATTTATATTTACAGTACTTGAGCGAAAAATCTATCGCTCCATTCGGCTGCAATATTATTTTGTATTCAAACAGCGGTACGCTATTTGAAGCTATGCTATAAGTTTAGAATATTATGTACTGTATGAAGGCTTACTCAAAATGCCTCATGAATCATGATATGCCACATGAATTTTTAAAATATATTTCAAGAATATTTATTTTAATATCTTAAAATTAATATATTTTTTATCTGTTAAATTAATATTTATCGTTTCAAGCAAGGGGGAGCGACCGCTCCATCGCTCCTATACGCCAGTCGCCACTGATATATATATATATATATGAGAGAGAGAGAGAGAGAGAGAGAGAGAGAGAGAGAGAGAGAGAATTTATTATATTAGGTGTTTTTAAAATTTAATTTGCAAATCAGGTCCTTTAATTAATTCTACGCACTCAGCGGTACACCAAATGAACTTAAAGTTCGTATTAAAGAAATTAAACCTGTTTATGGAATCGCTTTAATTATCTTTAATGCCAGTCGTTAATTAAGCTTTTAATGAAGTACGCGGAAGAGTGAGAATCTCATAGACGATGAAGCGACAATTTATTCGAGCTGACTACCGATGTTGTTGTTTTAATCTGTTTTCAGGATTGACAATGAACTCACAGGGTCGTTTCAACAACGATACTTCTTGGATAGTATTATGGGAATAATGGAAAGATATGAGAAGTGCTGAAATACGTGTTTATGAACGGAGATAGTGTTGAAAATGAGTTGAAAATAAACACTGAACGGAATGGAAAATAGTGTGAAAAGTAGTTGGGTGTCGAACCAACTCAAAGTTAGAAACGAGTCGAACGCGTTAGAAACGAGTCGAACGCGTTAGAAACGAGTCGAACGCAGTAGTTATTCACAAGGTTTGGCATGACATAGTTATTAAATGTGATTTTGAACGGGCTAACGACATCTGATCGACTCGACATAACATTAGATTAAGTTAGTTTAGGTTAGGCTACGTTAAGTTAGGTTAAGTTAGTGTTCTAGAGTGTCGACGTTATGTCTTGTCAACCAAATGGATATCAGTCGACCAGGGAAGTACTTCTGGGTAGATGTTAGGCAGGAGTCAGGGATTGCTGGAACACCCGTTTCTCCTGTCACTGTCCTCCTTAGCTGATCTTTTTCAGTTCAGTGTCTCATCTACCCTGTGAGCAGTCCAGCATGCTCTGAAACACCCTCACTTCCCCCTCTATTCCTCATTACAAACACATGCATTTTATACACTACACAACCTTTTCAAAATTTATATTAAAAAAAATTGGTATCATTGAGCCTTGGAGACCTTGTTTTTGGCTCTCTCCGTCATCTGTGGAGGGGGTCACTTTTGCGGGCGCTCACCCTTAGCTTCCTCCTTTTTACAAAAAAAAAAAAAAGGAAGTCCATTTGGAACAGTTGAGAGACAGGTTAGGTTAGATGGAAAATGAAAAGCCAGTAAAGTGGGAAACTATGAGCTAGTGGGGACTCGAACCTGCGTCGCGTGTTCTAACAGTCAAAATTTCGAGTCCATCAAGGTTAGATTAAAATTAATTAGATTAATTTAGTTTATTAGTGACGACAAAATTTCTTATCAACTGAATAAATACCCATAGAATAGATAAGACTATAACATCAACACAAACTAATTTAACCTAAGTTGTGCTAACCTAACTTAATTTAACCCACAATACACACGTCAATCGAATGTCAAGTCGACCAGATGTCGTAATCCAGGGGGTATAATAGGTCCATTATGAGCCTTGTTGCATTGCAAGGATATAATAAGCTTTGGAATGAAGTAAATACGTCAACATCAGCTGTTCTTTCAGTATGGAGAACGTGTATAACCCAAAAACTTCTTCAGAATGTAATCAATGGAAACCAAAGAATATTATTATAGGTTATTACAGAGATGCTAAAACTCAAAAGTACAGTGCGTTCGAAAAGTCTTTCCGCAGTCAACGTGCTATAGGCAGTATATGCGCGCTAAGCCGGTTTCAACCGGTTTAAACTCGATCGTGTCAGTACTGTGACAGAGTTAGGATCGTGGCAATAGTGTGTGTTGATAACTTGGTAAAAATTCATGAAACACAATTCATGAAACATCATTGCACGACCAGAAAATCAGCGTTTGGGTTGCAATATTAAGAAACGAATTGTCGATCCCATTTTCTTTGATAAATGCTGAACAATACTATTCAGAAATTCTGTATCCATTTATTGGACAGCTAAACGAAATGGAAATACTGAATGCATACTTCCAGCAAGATGGTGCCACGGCACACACTGCTCACCTTTCGATGGAGCTACTGCATGATGTGTTTGGGGATCGCATAATTTCAAGGGGGCTTTGGCCTCCACGATCCCCAGACCTTACGCCGCCCGACTCTTTCTTGTGGGGAGCAGCAAAAGGTGTTGTTTATAAAGACCACCCGAAAACAATTCAGAACTTAAAAATCGCAATATCCACTTACATTGCTTCAATATCAACGAACACTTTAAAAAAAGTGTTTGACAACAAGTGTAGGCGAGTTGCTCTGTGCCTACAAAATGGTGGAAAAGACTTTGAACACATGCTATAAAATCAAAAGGTTATGTAATAAAATCCCTAAATCATGGTTGAATGAAAACATTGTAGTTTTTCAATTTCCTATGCGTTTAACATATCACTGCGGAGAGACTTTTCGAACGCACTGTATATCAGTTATGTAATAGCAGAATATTTGTATAAATGAGTAAAATCCGATCGAAATCCTTCATCAAAATGGTACATCAATCATGCATTGTATCCTCAAACTAAATTACCAGATTTTTTCTCAGGAAACTCTTACCTGATATCAAGTAATCTCATTCCTCATATATTAGACAGAGCGACTAAAACTCCCTTAATAAACTTAGAAGATGTATATATATAACTGGAATCATTGCGAAACAATCGCTTAATCTCAAACTGAGCCACATCGATGGATGGGACGATTTTAGACCTCAGTGGGATGATGCCTGCCTTTATAGCATGCTACTAACGCACATGGATTAAACTCGCGTGAAATGATGAGTATGACAGAAGCTGTTGCTGATCTTAAAGAACACTGCAGTTTAGAAAGGCAGATTTTTTCTTATTTTAACAAGCTCATTTCGTATTATCATACATTCCAAGATACAAGTCATAGACGAGAATGTTTTATTACGATTTTATTACGATTTTCTGAAAAGTGGGTGGGTAGTCAATTTTGAGTTCTGATATTATTTTAGTGCAAGAGAATGTTCTATTTATATAATAATTCACACAAGTTGTACAAAAGCAAAATATACGTGTTGTAGTTATATAGACAAGGTGGATTGATTTAAACAATTTTTTGTTTTTATATAAAGAAAAAAGTAAACTTTTTTTCTGAAAAAATACCCAAAAATTATGGGCATATGAAGTATAAAGAAACAGTGATTCTTATTCTTAATATTTAGCGAATTTAGGCTCTTTTCAGAATATTTTTTAAATATTTTAGATATATTGCATTTGTCATATCAATAATGATATTTTAAGATTAATACATACTTTAACTATTAATAATAATACTTATTATTAATTAATAATAACTTTAATAAGAGCCCAGTAAAGCCTAAAGCTTAAGGGCCAAATTAAATAAATAAATAGTCGAGCTTCACAATTATTTATGTAATTGTAAATTGCAAAACCAATGTATTTATTTTATTATTAATTAATAAAGGTTATTCAAGATTCAAAATAGCTTCGTGGAAGGTCAGAGATACTGAATTGGTGGACAGGAGTCTGGTTTGGGACTACGGCCCCAAGCAGCTTGTAGGAATCCAAATAGTCAACGATCCTATCAGCTATTATCCCTTCTAATAATTTACCTACAACTGAAGTGAGACTAATGGGACGATAGTTCCCTAAACTTTCGTGATCCCCTTTCTTAAAGATAGGGGTCACGTTGGCTTCCCTCCAGTCACCAGGCACCGGGCCCATCTCCAACGATTTGTTGAAGACTGTAGCCAGGTGGGGAGCCACCTGGTCGCGCACTTCTCGCAACACTCTGGGGAGAAACTGGTCTGGCCCAGGAGCCTTAAGCGCGCTCAGTTTGTCTATTCTATCGGCAACGACTATCGCGGTACATCTAACACTATCCAGGCCAGCACCTTCGTGCCTCACGCCTGGCTCGGGGATGACGCGGGTATCCTCCCTGGTGAACACTCCCGCAAAGTACTCATTAAGCACATTAGCGATGTCCGCGTAGGAGGTCCGCAGAACGCCGCTTCCATCCTTTAACGGACCTATCATGCTTCTAATGGGCTTTCTACTATTAACATAACTGAAGAATTCCTTAGGGTTCCCCTTGCAGAGGCTTGCCATCCGTAGTTCTTCGTTACGTTTCGCTAGCCTAACCTTCGCCTTCACTTCCCTACAGAGTCAGACATACGCTTCAGTGTTCTCGTGGGAACGATTGGCCTTCGCCCTCCTATACGCTACTTTCCTATTTCGGATAGCCGAAGCGATGTCGCGATTGAACCACTTAGGCTGCGTTGAAGCAGGGGTGACCGGTTTTGAGGGTATGGCAGCAGACTGCAGCACCATAAACTCGTCCCGGAATGCACTCCACACTCCCTCAACATCGCCGCCAACCTCTAACTCCATCTCTCCTACGCTATCCCTGAGGCTAACAAAGTTCGCCCGCCGGAGATCGAGCTTACTGCCTCTCGAGTTACTACGCTTCACCCGAGGGACGCACACGGAACCTAATAAGACCGTGATCACTCCCGCCCAATGATTCGTCAACGGTGAGGCCAGTAACGAGGTTGTCTTCGGTCGTGAATACTAAGTCTAGAACGCTTTCGCCTCGTGTAGGCTCGTTGACCCACTGAGTGAGGAAGTTCTCATCAGCAAAGTCAACTAGCCTCCTCCCTTCAGCATCGGCAGTCCTGTTGTCCCACTTTATGCCGCGACAGTTGAAGTCTCCTAAAACTACACACACCCTATCCCCTAGCAGGCTACTGAGTTCGGTGTACAGGGCTGTATCCTCCTCGAGGAGGAGATGCGGAGGTCTGTACACCAAGATTAACCTATAGTTCGTCCCTCCCACGTTCAGATCGACGCCAAGCAGCTCCCGTTCCGACCGGAACTGGCAGTCAACCGGACTCAACGTGTCTCTGACGTATATTAGTACCCCACCCCCTCCCCACGGGTGCGGTCTTTGCGAAACATTCTATACCCGGGAATTTCGAACTCCCCAACGTAGTCCCTACGATCAGTATGAATCCAGGACTCGGTGATAGCAACGATATCCTGGTATTCTGATGCTAAGAGCGCCCGTAGCTCGCAAAACTTGTTCCTAATTGACCTAGCATTAAAAAGCATTGCACGGAGGGAGCCTTCCCTATTCTGACCGCCCCCTAGCACGACCCGTTTCCCGAACAGCCAGGGCTGTCGGGAGTTGAAGAGCCCCTCACTAACGAGGGGGCAACTTCCGCAGGAGACTGAGCCCCCTCCAACGTAGGAGGAGGGTCACCCACCTGTACTTCGACGCACCCTTCAGTCGAAGGTATGTCCGCCACCGGCTCATCCTCATCTCTCCCCGGTGGGGGCCCATCATCTCTCCCCGGTGGGGGCCCATCATCTCTCCCCGGACTCGACCTCACCATTCTGTATAGGTGCCGGTCGAGCAGCGCGCCTAGCACACCTTTACCCTTGTTATTGAGGTGGACACCATCCCTCTGGTAAAGGTCCCACCTACCCGAAAATGCATCGAAGGGGTCAATAAACTTCACGCCCAGCGGAACGCACAAGTCTTGTACCCTCTCGTTGATGCCAATGACCTTACTGAGCGCGTGGTCACTGACATTCATTCGCGGTAAAATACCCATTAACATTCCCCTGTCTGTCTTCAGTTTTAGATCATCCGCAAGAGACATGATCTCGGTGATGATCCCTTCAGTAAGACCTACCCCACCTCCTTTGAGGAACAGGTCATTGCCACCAGCGTGGACAACGATCGCAGTCCTCCGACTAGCCACGCGCACCTTCTCTACCTCCTTCCTTAAGTGCGCCGTTCCCCGCCCAGGTAAGCACGTTACCTTCCTCCCATCCCGGTTTGCTGAAGCAAAGTACTTCTCCTGGCCCCTGATCTGCGAGTCCCCAATCAAAACGGTGTCTTCCTCCTTCGAGCACAGGAGACTAAAGCGGTTAGAGGTCTTGACAGGGGCAACTGGGGTCTCAGGCTTCGGCTTCGCAGCCTTCTTGCCCGAGACCTTTCGAAACCCGTCGCCACCCATACACGCAGAGAGAGAGAGAGAGAGAGAGAGAGAGTTACAAGGAGTTACAAGGAAAAGAAGTACCTCAAAAGGCCTTGCGGCCCATACCGAGGAGGTACCAATGGCAACGGGTGCCAGGGAAAATTTTCTACACACTCAAATAGTGTGCAAGATTTGGTCTAACCTTTTCTTGAACTGATCCACGGAGGAACTGTTCCTGTTATTAAAAATTTATTTTTCTTTCAACTATCCTAGCAGTAGTAGAAAACTGGATAGAAAAGTAGAAGGCTCTCTCCCCACTCTCCGCTCCCTCCCTGCCAGAGGCAGGTACGGAAAAAGGTTGAAGAAAATACCTTGACCCTGGAAAAGTAGCCAAGGAAATTTTACAGGAAAGTGGAGAATATATAAATAGCTCTATATTTACCTTGCTCACAGAGACACCGTGCAAGCGAACTCCTGCAGAGTTTTCTTATGTTTTAATCTTAAACTATCAACGTGTTAAAGTAATTCCCACATATACTAGTCCTAAATCGTTTCAAATCCAACTTCTAACCATTGTTGCGAGTTGGGTTATCATTTGAACTAAACATGCTTCTAAAAGTCTCTCTCTTTACTTTTGTCAACTCTCTGTCTATACAGTATATTATAATATTTTTAACACAAGACAAACACGATGTACAGAAGTCTCTGTCTACGTTCAAATAAGAGTTTAAAAGACCTAATAATTTGTGTGTTTTGATGCGAGTCTGTAAATCAAAGTTTACTTACAAGATAATTTGTTTACATCCGCGCGTAAATAATTTATACATCATATTTTGAGCATAAAATTTTAATCCAGTGAGATCTGTTTTGTTTATTTGATGGGGACCTACTGCTTTACGTGGGATTCGAACCAAGGGTCGGTACATCATCTGAAGGCTGAGAAGCACCCTAATCGCTGAAAAACGAAGTTAGAGCCGAGATTCGAACCCAGGATATTTTTATTAACATCCTCTCTCGTTGAGCAGTCGTTGCCATCTGAAAACGCGACCGTGTTTACCTGCTGCAAACATGTTCTAAACCAGCTGATGACGCCGAGCAGTGCTGCCCCTTGGTATTATTACCTGTAAATTACATCGTTCATCATCTTACAGGGTGCAGAAAGAAAGAATTGATTGCATCCGGACATCTCTCTTATGAAATTTATGTAGGTCGTATTATATTTCGGGCGAAGAGCTGGAGAAATTGAGTTCGAAAAAGAGAGAGGATTCTCTCTCTCTCTCTCTCTCTCTCTCTCTCTCTCTCTCTCTCTCCTTCATACAGGGTGTCCCATAAGTCCGGTCTCATAGGAAAATTTATTTTAAATTAAAATTTGCAAAAATAATACATTAAACTAAAACAAATATTCAAATTGATGTCTTATTTTGGGACCCTTTTTTTTTTGTTGTAGGTAGAATAACACCTAATGGCCAATATGGAAGCGAGTCACACTCTTGAGGGAAAGGTCTCAACTTTTTCCTCACGAGTGTAACTCGCTTCAATATTAGTCATTATGTGTTATTCTACCTGCAACAATAAAAAGGGTCCCAAAAAGACCAATTTGAACATTTGTTTTAGTTCGTGTGTGTGTGTTTATATATATATATATATATATATATATATATATAATCAACAACAAAAATTGGCCTTCTTAATTCAGTGAAAAATTCCTCAAACGAGAATTAAAATTTTTCAATACCAAAAAGTTGGTCAAATTTAGTTTTCTTTCGAAGAAAAAGTCTACATTTCCAATGCGTTGATGTGGTGTTGTCTAGACTGGTGGAGGAGGGAATTGTTCTGTATCTTTCTTCGTATAGAAGACAGGTCCACCCCGTTCATTTGGGATTTCTCGTGATTTTCATTGAAGGAATCATTACTTTTTGCCTAATTAATCCCTTAGACTTGCTTCAGAAACGATTCATGTAATTTTTTGGTGCTACTATAGCGTGATTCCTACCTCGATTCGGCGGTCTACCTTTTAATTATAGCTTCTTACCTTGTTTACTAATTGCTTGTTTACATTCCAATGTCAATCGCCCTTGACGATTGGTTAGGTTTAGTCATGATATTTTCGTTAGTTTTAACGAAAATATCTGACTAAACCTAACCAATCGTAGGTAGACCACATAGTATAGTAGCACCGAAACTATTTTTTAAATAAAAAAAATTGAATAATGAATAGCATTTTATATTTATTATATTTTCATTTATACCTTGGATAGGAATCACACTCTACAGTACTGTAGTTTCGAACCAAAACGGGTAGGAATCACCCTATAGTATCGAAGTCACCGGTAGGAATCACGCTATAGTAGCACCAATTTATTTTTTAATAAACAACAACAACAACAACAACAACAACAACAACAACAAAAAGTTAATTTATATTGTTTACGAGTTAATGCTAAAAATACATTACATTCTATGTACAATTTAAGCAGGAAAGATTTGTTGGATAGTCACCAAACAGAATTGCTGGGAACGGAGTGGATGAGGGTTTAAATGCAATTTTGTATATACAGTACATTTTGCTCTATTTGGATCTATATTCCCCTTTTATCGAAGGAGAATTTGATCAATAAATCTATTCACCTAATTTAATCTAACTTAACCAAAGTTATTAATCTAATACAGTTAAAGGTTTAGCAGTAAAATTTGCAGTTGATATGACGATTGCAAAGCCAGATTAAGTTTTTGGTACTTACGTATTATCGGGACTACCAAACTGTTTATTATGTATTTTTGCTCTCGTCATTTTCGTTTAAACTAACGAAAATATCACAATTTAACCTAACCAATCATCAAGGGCGTACCGGTAAGGTCAACTGAATGCCCGGTTAGGTCAACTGTACGTTTTTGATGATTGGTTAGGTTAAGTTGTGATATTTTCGTTAGTTTAAACGAAAATGACGTTTGGTAGTCCCGATAATACGTAAGTACCAGTTTCCTTACTTGGAACAGTGAAATCTGATTAATTTTATGCAGTTTTAAAACTTTTACACAATTTGTAAATAAATTTCAATATTTCTTTTAAGTTGTCAATTAATGCGTTGTAGTTTTCGTTTATAGAAATGGTTTCGTTTCTTTGGTTGGTTGGTTTTTGATTTTGCAAAGGCAAAAAGAAGCATTTATTTTCTTTTATTGCTTCATCAATATTATTATTTACATTTGTGAGTTAGTTTTAATGCTACGACACCAATTTTTCTCCGCTAATTTTTTTTTGTTTTGTTTTGTTTTGTTTTATTACGTTGGTCTTTGGCGTTAATTATTCCGTAACTACTTTTGTACGAGATTATTTGTTCATTTTTTTATTTTAGATTTATTATTTCTCATTCCTATCGTTTATTAATTCTGTTGGATACATTTTCTATTACCATTTATCAACCCCTTCGTAAGGTGAGCGATATTATTTTTCTGTTAGTTTGCCCTGAAAAATGGTTACTTCGTTTTCTAACGCCACGCTTTATATTAGGTTTTGACCAAAGCCTATCCAGTCAGTCCACGCTCGCATTATAACGATTAAATAATTTCCTACAAAGATTTTAAACAAAGGGTTTTAATCCAGGAAGAGCGTAACATTTACTTTAAGCTCACGAGGTACTAAGATTTTAAATGCAGCTTCGCAAATTTTTATCCAATGATCCAATGTAAAGCCGAAATTCTGATGGCCACGTTTTGCAAAATATTTTATCAACAGGGTTTTTGGTATTTCACAAAAGGGCATAAAATTTGTTGAATCATGGAGGGTCCAAGGTAATCTGTGGACTTCGCTTTTTGTCAGTATGTGACCTTTGACCTAAAGTTAAGACCAAAATCTACAGATAACCTTTGTATCTACAATTTCCCTTTGCGAAGTTCCCCCCCACAATTTTATTGGCTTACGGTGTGTGTGTGTGTGTGTGTGTGTGTGTGTGTGTACTTAGTTTCAAATTCTGGTTTGGAGCGGGTTTTTCTTAGTAATTTTTATGTATTTATATCTCGGCTTATATCATTCCAAAGATTACCATTTATGTCTGTCTATTTTGGGAACATGATGTCTTTTTCATTGCTCCAATTTTTTGTTTTTTTGCTATTATTTTCGTATTACTTCGTCATGAATCTTCTTGTCTTTATTCGCTTTTTTCTTAACTGTATTTATTATAGTTTTAACAATAAAGTCTTAGCGCAGTGGTTCTCAACCTGGGGTACGCACATCCCCAGGGGTACGCGAGGGAATCTTATAAGGGAGTACTGAAAATATAACAATTTTATATACGATTAACAGTCACTAGTCACACCTAACCTAACCTAACCTAACCAATCGTCAAGGGCGTACAGTTGACTTAACGATTGGTTAGGTTAGGTCGTGATATTTTCGTTAGTTAGCCTTATAAGGCTAATTAAAGAAGGCTGGGGGTGCTTATCTTTACTTGATCCATCTATTCACCTAATTTAATCTAACCTAACGAAAGTTATTAACCTAATACAGTTAAAGGTTTAGCAGTAAAATTTGCAGTTGATATGACGATTGCAAAGCCAGATTAAGTTTCCTGGTACTTACGTATTATCGAGACTACCAAACTGTTTATTATGTATTTTTGCTCTCGTCATTTTTGTTTAAACTAACGAAAATATCACAATTTAACCTAACCAATCATCAAGGGCGTACCGGTTAGGTCAACTGAATGCCCGGTTAGGTCAACTGTACGCCCTTGATTGGTTAGGTTAAGTTGTGATATTTTCGTTAGTTTAAACGAAAATGACGTTTGGTAGTCCCGATAATACGTAAGTACCAGTTTCCTTACTTGGAACAGTGAAATCTGATTAATTTTACGCAGTTTTAAAACTTTTACACAATTTGTAAATAAATTTCAATATTTTTTTTTAAGTTGTCAATTAATGCGTTGTAGTTTTCGTTTATAGAAATGGTTTCGTTTCTTTGGTTGGTTGGTTTTTGATTTTGCAAAGGCAAAAAGAAGCATTTATTTTCTTTTATTGCTTCATCAATATTATTATTTACATTTGTGAGTTACGGTTTTAATGCTATGACACCAATTTTTCTCCGCTAATTTTTTTTTTGTTTTGTTTTGTTATTACGTTGGTTTTTGGCGTTAATTATTCCGTAACTACTTTTGTACGAGATTATTTGTTCATTTGTTTTTATTTTAGATTTATTATTTCTCATTCCTATCGTTTATTAATTCTGTTGGATACATTTTCTATTACCATTTATCAACCCCTTCGTAAGGTGAGCGATATTATTTTTCTGTTAGTTTGCCTAAAACTGGTTACTTCGTTTTCTAACGCCACGCTTTATATTAGGTTTTGACCAAAGCCTACTTGTATCCAGTCAGTCCACGCTCGCATTATAACAATTAAATAATTTCCTACAGAGATTTTAAACAAAAGGGTTTTAATCCAGGAAGAGCGTAACATTTACTTTAAGCTCACGAGGTACTAAGATTTTAAATGCAGCTTCGCAAATTTTGATCCAATGAAAAGCTGAAATTCTGATGGCCACGTTTTGCAAAATATTTTATCAACAGGGTTTTTGGCATTTCACAAAAGGGCATAAAATTTGTTGAATCATGGAGGGTCCAAGGTAATCTGTGGACTTCGCTTTTTGTCAGTATGTGACCTTTGACCTGAAGTTAAGACCAAAATCTACAGATAACCTTTGTATCTACAATTTCCCTTTGCGAAGTTCCCCCCACAATTTTATTGGCTTACCGTGTGTGTGTGTGTGTGTGTGTGTAGTTTTACTTAGTTTCAAATTCTTGTTTGGAAGCGGGTTTTTCTTAGTAATTTTTTATGTATTTATATCTCGGCTTATATCATTCCAAAGATTACCATTTATGTCTGTCTATTTTGGGAACATGTCTTTTTCATTGCTCCTTAATTTTTTTTGCTATTATTTTCGTATTACTTCGTCATGAATCTTCTTGTCTTTATTTGCTTTTTTTCTTAACTGTATTTAAATAAAGTCTTATCGCAGTGGTTCTCAACCTGGGGTACGCACATCCCCAGGGTACGCGAGGGAATCTTATAAGGGAGTACTGAAAATATAACCCTGTAAATTTTATATACGATTAACAGTCACGAGTCACACGGTCGTAAAGAAAGTAAAAATCGTCTATGCCTCTCGAAAATCCAGAAAATCCCTTGAAAGAGTTCAAGGAGTACGGACGAAGAAAAAGGGTAAGAACCGCTGTCTTGGCGGGTACCTTTCCTTCAGTCACGACAGAAAAAGTGCTATACGCATTCAATGCTTTCCTGGAGAAGGAGGGTTGAAAGAGAAAGCTAGTAAAGTGGTTGGTTTTTGATTGGTCAATCGTAGGGGGTCAGAATTATCATGTATGGGGTGGTAGGAAAAAAAAAAATCTCGTCATAGAAAATATCACGAAGATAGCATTTATCTTTCATATAGATAGAATACATCACTAAGAAATTATTTCTTAATAAAGGCGGATATTTACAAAGAGCAATGCTGTCTCTTCGCGATCCCTGTATAAAAGGTTGACAAAAGTAAATAGACACCTTTGGTTTTCCACAGGTTTTGATTTAAAAAAAATTCTACTCTACAAAATTCATAAGCAAGTTTCAAAGCGCAGAAAGACACAACTGACCCTTTCGGCAAACTTTTTTTTTTTAAATAAAGTTTCCCTCGAAATTAAAAAAAACTCGGGGGGGGGGGAACCCCTTCTCCGTTAAAAGTAAAATAAAAGTTACGCTCCAAAACAATTTAATCAAACTTAAAAATGTGTCAACCGGAAAAAGTAAATAAAAGTTCTGAAGATCCAACAAAAAAAAATGGAAAAATTCTCTCGTGTTTAGGTTTCCATTAACAAAAGAGAAAATGGGTGAAATTTTTATTTTTTTTTATTTTTTAAACTATTCAGATCAACTCTCAAAAACTCGTATGATTTTTACAGAAAAGGTTTTAATTTATTTTTCAAAGAGTAAGAATTAAATTAGTTTGAACGCAGTTAAAACAATTTTTTTTTTACTATTAATATAATAGTGTAACTATAAAATAGACAATGAAGATTTTCATATATACAGGGTGTCCCATAAGTCCGACATCATAGGAGAAATTCATATTTTTCTATTTCTACAAACCATAATTCATATGTTCTCTTTCTACAGGCCATAATGTCTGAGCAAGGAAGAACGAATCTAGATAATTCTACTCGTAGGAAATCGGAGTCAGAGAGAGGCCGCTGCTGAATTTAACAGACTGCATCCAGACCGCGAGCCAATAACAGAGTTGTGCTAGCAGACTTGTTGCAAAGTTTAAGGAAACAGGATCCATAGAAGATAAACCACGCAGTGGACCTTCAAGGAGGTCCACTGACGATGATACAGCGACTGCTATCCTGGCTCATTTTAACAGAAGTCCCAATAAGTCTCTTCGGCGATTGTCCGCCGAGACAGGAGTGTCGAAAAGTAGCATCCATCGTATTCTTCAGGCTCACAAATGGCATCCATATAAACTTCAGATCCTACAGAAATTAAGCGAAGATGATCCCGACCGGCGGATGGAATTTTGTGAATGGGCTACGGAACAATATGCTCGGGATGCCAATTTCCCGTCCACCATTCTTCAGTGACGAGGCTGTTTTTTATGGAAATGGTGAGGTAAATCGACAGAACACCTGCTACTGGTCTCAAAACAACCCTCACTGGTATACCTCTTCAAAAGAAAGGTGCATCTCGGGTGATGGTATGGTGTGGCATTTGGAAGGATCGCATCATAGGCCCCCTCTTTTTCGATGAACATGTCACTGGAGGCACTTACCTACGTATGCTCAAGGAAGAAGCATTTCCCAGTGTCTTGAACGAAGAAGGAAATTTCCCAACATGGTTCCAGCAAGACGGCGCTCCTGCACATTACAGCACCCAAGCAAGGGAATACCTGTACCAACAATTCCCTGGTCATTGTATAGGACGTCGATGGCCTGTGGAATGGCCAGCTAGAAGCCCAGATCTCACGCCACTAGATTTTTATCTCGGGGCCACTTGAAAGCGCTGGTATACGCAGAGAAAATTAGGAGTGTTGAACATTTGCGGCAGCGCATTATTGGGGCATGTAACACCATTACTCCTGACATCATTCACCGTGTGCTTGCTGACTGGGTATCACGTCTGAATTTGTGTATTGAAAACAATGGTGGACATATTGAGCACGTTCTGTAAATAAAAGCTTTTGTTTTGCCTTTTTTTATTATTTTTCCTATGATGCCGGACTTATATGACACCCTGTATAGACTATTCCGTATAGCATCCGATTGGGAGCTATTCAGTATCGAAGTATAAAAGAATAGCAAATAAGTAATTTAATGAATAACGTCTATCCCCGGTATATAAGGATCTCCAAGGAAGAAGTGGCTAAGCGACAAAAGTAAACCCCTCCCCAGAAAGAGTTTTATAAAGTTGCGCCAGTTTGAGAGTGCCATAACTTTTAAACTTTTTGGAAGATATTTCGTTGAAATATCGTCAAAAGTTCAAAAGTTACGGCACTTTCGTATCTGGTACAACTTTAACTGCGTTTTCTGGCGTTCTGTACTTTTGTCGTTTAGCCCCTTTTTCTTAGGAGGGCCTCCTATAACACCACCACCTCATCCACAACTTTTTACACTGAGATATCCTGTCAAATATTTTATGACTAACACCAACTCGAGGCATTTATTTGATATCCTTCTACCTAAGCTCCAGAACTATGTTTATTAACCTAACTTAAGAACATTATTTGTAACAGCGGGTTGACAAAAGTTAATAAACATTTTCTCCCCATAGTTTTTTTATTTGATAAAAGTCAATAAATAATCGCTAACATATCGATAATGACAGCCTCGGCGTTCAGAAATAATTTTATTATAAAAAAAACTAAAAAAAACGAAAAATATTTATATATTTAGTGTTTTTTGTGCAAATGAGTATTAACAGAGTTACAGGCATTATGAAACGACCAATAAGTAGTGGATATTTTATGACGTAACACGCCTGACCAATCATATTGTAGTATTTTGAATTGGAGATTTCTAGCCCGCATCCACTTTCCCGTAGGTTAGGTTAGGTTAAGTTTTGTTTAATTTTCATCCTTTTTTTTTTATTCTGACCATCTTTTTTTGCGCAAATGAGATTAGGTTAGCCTGTAACTTTGTTAATACTCATTTGCACAAAAAACAATACAGGTATAAATATTTTTCATTTTTTTTACTGAATATTTTTGAAGAAAAAATTATTTCTGAACGCCGAGGCGGTCATTATCGATATATTTACATAAATAATAATAAATTTATTAAATAACTATATTTAAAATGGTGTTGCTCTCTCCTTTGCATTTTGTAAAGCTGACACACGTTCTGGCATTCCACTGACGGTGAACTTTGCCAATTTGTTTCTCGAGGACAATAATCGTGGTGTCTATTTACTCGTGTCAACCCTCTCTAGAGAAAGATTTACGCAGCATCGGCCTTTGCTTTTATGAGTATATAATCAATACGATGTAGAGAAACACGAAGATATAAGCTTCATTTCACTTACAGATATTTTCACTACTTCCCGGTTATTCCGAGATCACAAATTAAATACCTTTTTTCATCAAAGATTGATTTCCCGATAGTCTGTGTTCGTTTTGAATGCGCCTTTCGTGAACGAGCTATGTGGGAAGCACGATCCGCCAATATAAGACAAGGAGCGCATAAAAATTTCTACCCGCACTAACAGGACCTCTTCATAAACCCAGAAAAAATATAGGTATATTGATTATATATATTGAAAGTCGAACGAAGTTAGGTTAAAAAGTTTTAATGTAAAATTAAAATTTCAGGAAATATTAACAAATTTAACTTTATTAAAAATCATATCGAAAAAATGTAAATATTGCAAAAGGTATGAACTGATTAAATAATAAATTAACTGCCCCTAAAGTATTAACCTCTTGTAAAAAAAGTTACAATTTCATTTTGAAGAAAATATTCATCCTTAAGTGAAGTAATTCTTAGCTGTTGCTTTTGGTAAAAAAAAAGAATAGTTTTGCCCCCCCCCCCCTAAAAGAAGCAAAATATCTAAAAAAATACGAAAGCTAAATTTTTCTTAGTAATTTCAGTAGTACGAAATGAAGGTAAAAATTTTTTTTTCCCTTGGGCAGTTGTTCATAACCTTTTTCTGGCTCAAGGCACCCCATTACATCCGTTCTTTCGCGGAATCCGAGATGATTTTCGCCATTCGCTGTTCAACATTCAGTTCCCTCTCTCCCTCTAACATCACGTAACTACAAACAGAGACCATACAGTTTCCGTACAAATGTAATAATATATCATAAATGTTTGGTTTGAAACAAATTTTCATACGTTTAGCAACTTTTCGAGTTTTAGTAATTGAAAGTAAAAAAATTACTAAATATATTAAAATTTCGAATGAAGCAAATGGGTGCCTCGAAATTTCATGTAAATGACAAAAACAAGTATAATTTATACTTATTTTTTTGTTATTTTCGTGAAATTTCGAGATACCTGTTTGAGAAACTATTCTAGAGTGTTGCCATAATAGTAACTTGTTTTTCTTAACCGAAATTTTTCTTTTGTATGAAAACGGTTTTATTAATTTCTTACCTGTTGACGCTCGGCAAAGTTGTACTTACAAAAGCTGGCTTGGGTACCCATCGACCTTTATCCTTTTATATATATATATATATATATATATGACGTTCTTTTGAATTATATCCAGAACTTATCCATGACAAGTGCTGATCAGAGGGTGGAGACAAATACTTTTGTTCTTAACGAACAAATTGGTTACCATGGTGAACAAAAGTGACAAATTCTCCCACTATTCTGATGATACCTGCAACATTACTGAAGCGTACGTAAATTGACCCATATATATATATATATATATATATTTGTGGCATAACACTCAAGCCTCAAATAGTTCATTCATCGAGATCGCTTGAAATCTTAGCATACTGATCGCTTCGGAAAACATGTCAAGATTTATGACCAAATCTAAATTTCAGGGTTTATAGGGCAGAAATGTCTCTTGCTTGAATATCTGTTATATGAAGTGAATAACGTCATTGGGTAAGACGAGGAAGCGTTTATAATTATTTTCAGGTTATACACTCTATAAATGCATTTGAAGTGCAACAACCGCACTTAATTAACCGAGATTGAAAGGGTAAAAGCAATTAAGTGGGGAAACTAGGGACTAGTGGGATTCAAATCCACGTTGCGTGGTTTCAAATTCAACACTCTACCGATTATGCCATCCAGAACCCCCCACCCCCACTCCACCACACCCCTAAAGTTCGTTCAAGCGAGACCAATATTTACTGTGTGTTTGCTCTCATTTAGTTCTCTCACCTTTACTGAGCACATGACTTGCCTTTCTATTTTTAACCCTTAGGCGGTCGAGTTATGCAATATACAGGGTGTCCCAGAAGTCGCGCACCACAGATTCACGTCATCCGCACCTATAAATATGATGCGCGACTTCTGAGACAGCCTGTAGTATAGCGTGAACCTGTAAACTTACGGACATGACCGTTAAAGCGTTAATCTTATGTACTCGTTGACAAGAAACCTTATTGACACTAGTACCAACCTAACTTTATCTAGCCTCACCTGACCTAACCTAACCGGTTTGGTAGAACCCATACATATTTCGTAGACGGGAAATTTCATAGACACTATTACAAAAACCTATCAACCTAACCTAACCTAATCCCAAAAACTTGTCATTAAAATGTATCATGTACCCAAATGTGAACGTGTAGTTGGGTACTTTATCTCATACAACCTAAATGAAGGTTGGTATTTAGACAAATTTTACATAAACATGCAAAATAATAAAATATAATCTCGTGCGGATAATTAGGCCCCTGTATTTAAATATCCTGATATGATAAATGATACACGAATGGTTTATATAGCCAAATATTAATAACTTCATTTAGAATGTACACAAAACCAACTCTATATCTTGTCAGACCACATTTGCACAAAATTTCCTAGTCGGGTGAAATGGTAATAAAGCCAATCAGTCCATAAATTTATAAAAAATACCACAGCCACCAAAATTTTGAACTTCGCTAGTGGGACAGTGAATACAGCATTTAAAATCTAAGTATCTCTTAAGTCAAATTAGAGCAAATGTTATGATCTCGCTGGTTTAAAAATTTCTATTCAAAATTGTTTCCGTGCAATTATTTACAGGACTGACTAAATAGGGAGGTAGGCTTTGGTGCACGTATAAAAGATATGTATAATTTTAATTTCATTTCTATGTATTCACGTTGTTATAATAGTTACAAAATTGCATGCAATGTATTTTCCTAAATATTTGTCAACTTGATAATTTCATTTGGTAATACAGTATAGCTAATTCTCTTTTGTTGCAATACATTGCAAGTAATATAATGAGAAGTGGAGAAGAGAGAGAGAGAGAGAGAGAGAGAGAGAGAGAGGAGAGAGAGAGAGAGTTACAAGGACAAGAGGAAGCCTCAAAGACCTTCCGGTCCACTCTGGGAGGTTCCTGTTATTAAACAAGTTTATTTTTCTTCCGACTATCCTAGCAGTAGTAGAAAACTGGATAGAAAAGTAGAAGGTTCTCTCCCCACTCTCCCTGCCAGAGGCAGGTACGGAAAAAGGTTGAAGAAAATACCTTGACCCTGGAAAAGTAGCCAAGGAAATTTTACAGGAAAGTGGAGAATATATAAATAGCTCTATATTTAGCATGTTCACAGAGACACTGTGCAAGCGAACTCCTGCAGAGTTATGTTATGAGAGTTATGAGAAACAGAGAGAGAGAGAGAGAGAGAGAGAGAGAGAGAGAGAGAGAGAGAGAGAGAGAGAGAGAGAGAGAAAATAGAATTTCCCTGTAACACTATCTTGCACGTACCCCAATACTTCATACTTTCCATTCCATTCTTCCAATCACTAAATTTTCTATGCAATATTTTCCATTTGCGTTCTCCTCCTTCGGGTTTGGTTCCCTCAATAACATACCTCAGTTGGGGGGTTTCCTAGTTGTTGGTTCCTCAATAACATACCTGAGGCACTACTTATATTCCTTTTCTATAATACCTTTAATATTTATAAAGTAAGAAAGATTGACGTCAGTGTCCGATACGAAATTCACCTCGATTTACGCCCAACTCTTTTATATTAAACCTCAATTTTTATCGCACTTACCGATGCGAGACAATTCAATAAAATTGAGCTCTTCCCCTTCTGGAAAAGCTTTCACAGTCATCGAGAATGGACTGCGAGGACGGAGGAATTGCCCAAATCAAATTTGCCTTGGAACGCTTTCCTCAAACGGAGACAAAATCGAACGTACAAGGAGATTTGTATCCATTGGAAGATAGGCAGATAAGATGGAGTTGGAAGATGTTAAGACGTGCGAGATGGAGTGTTAAGAGGTAGATAGTGTGTGTGTGTGAGGAACGAGTTAAGGGCGCGGGTAGAACATATATGCAGGGTGGGCCAAAAGTCAGGAAACATAGGAACTACGGTTTTCAATACAAATATATATTATTTATATTTGCATTGAAAAACATAGTTCCTATGTTTCCTGACTTTTGGCCCTCCCTGTATATATATATGTACACACACACACACAAGTGTATATATATCGTATGATTGTAAATGTAGATGAAGCGTTGAGGAGGAGGAAGAGGAGGAGGTTGGTAATATGTGTGTGTGTGTGTGTGTGTGTGTGTGTGTGTGTGTGTGTGTGTGCAGTAAGAAAGAAGAATGATTTGTATAGTACCATATGCGCAAACTGTTTCTACCAGAGACGTACAGATATATGTGAAGTAAAAGCGTCAATAAAAATCAATTGTAGATACACAGTAAAATGCAAAAATTACAGTGTAGGAAAATGACTGAAAATCTTCAATACAAGAAACACGAAATTAGCCTCTTACGAAGTTATTAGCACACTGTACACACCACACACACACACACACTAATAAACACCAGAACTAAATACCCTTCTTTTACGCTTTACACACATTTGCGTACCTTAACGCTTCGTTAACAATGATGTAGAGAATAATAGATTATACGTTATAACAACGTACAAAAGGTGTGTAGTCGTAAACAGACAGAATGATAACTTAGACGTAATAAATAGATAAACGTATATGCGTAGAAATAGATCCAAGAACTATTCGTTGTGGTTATAATATAAACTCCTAAAAAGGAAAATATATTCATTGCTGTTAAAAGCACTTATGTTAATATACAGGGAGGACCATAAGTCGCTTTAGCGAAGGGAGTTTAATGAAACTCAGTTCGGTAAAGCGACTTATGGCCCACCCTATAGATGAAATATATACTAAGATACATTACCATAGACTATGCTATCACTAAAGAAGACATACATATTCTTTATGTACAAAAATGGACAGTTCTTACATACACACACATTTACAAGACTTGTCTTAAGACTTGTCTTAAGACTTGTCTTAAGACTTGTCTTAAGACTTGTCTTAAGACTTGTCTTAAGACTTGTCTTAAGACTTGTCTTTCATTTAATTGGATCAACTTGTAAACAGACTTGGATGAAAGTAAACGCTTTAGAATTATCTATATGATTAAGCTTAATCATGAAATAGTATGAAGGACTTTAGTTTAATAGTACTTACAAATTAAGATAGGCTTATGAAGTATAAATATTGAGAAAATTATGACGGCTTAACCCTTTACGGTCTAAGAATCGTCCAAATCCGAAAAAAACAGCCGTCCAAATCCGAAAAAAACAGCCGTCCAAATCCGAAAAAAACAGCCGTCCAAATCCGAAAAAAACAGCCGTCCAAATCCGAAAAAAACAGCCGTCCAAATCCGAAAAAAACAGCCGTCCAAATCCGAAAAAAACAGCCGTCCAAATCCGAAAAAAACAGCCGTCCAAATCCGAAAAAAACAGCCGTCCAAATCCGAAAAAAACAGCCGTCCAAATCCGAAAAAAACAGCCGTCCAAATCCGAAAAAAACAGCCGTCCAAATCCGAAAAAAACAGCCGTCCAAATCCGAAAAAAACAGCCGTCCAAATCCGAAAAAACAGCCGTCCAAATCCGAAAAAAACAGCCGTCCAAATCCGAAAAAAACAGCCGTCCAAATCCGAAAAATACAGCCGTCCAAATCCGAAAAAGACAGCCGTCCAAATCCGAAAAAGACAGCCGTCCAAATCCGAAAAAGACAGCCGTCCAAATCCGAAAAAGACAGCCGTCCAAATCCGAAAAAGACAGCCGTCCAAATCCGAAAAAACAGCCGTCCAAATCCGAAAAAACAGCCGTCCAAATCCGAAAAAAACAGCCGTCCAAATCCGAAAAAAACGCCGTCCAAATCCGAAAAAAACAGCCGTCCAAATCCGAAAAAAACAGCCGTCCAAATCCGAAAAAAACAGCCGTCCAAATCCGAAAAAAACAGCCGTCCAAATCCGAAAAAAACAGCCGTCCAAATCCGAAAAAAACAGCCGTCCAAATCCGAAAAAAACAGCCGTCCAAATCCGAAAAAAACAGCCGTCCAAATCCGAAAAAAACAGCCGTCCAAATCCGAAAAAAACAGCCGTCCAAATCCGAAAAAACAGCCGTCCAAATCCGAAAAAAACAGCCGTCCAAATCCGAAAAAAAACAGCCGTCCAAATCCGAAAAAACAGCCGTCCAAATCCGAAAAAAACAGCCGTCCAAATCCGAAAAAAACAGCCGTCCAAATCCGAAAAAACAGCCGTCCAAATCCGAAAAAAACAGCCGTCCAAATCCGAAAAAGACAGCCGTCCAAATCCGAAAAAGACAGCCGTCCAAATCCGAAAAAGACAGCCGTCCAAATCCGAAAAAGACAGCCGTCAAATCCGAAAAAGACAGCCGTCCAAATCCGAAAAAGACAGCCGTCCAAATCCGAAAAAGACAGCCGTCCAAATCCGAAAAAGACAGCCGTCCAAATCCGAAAAAGACAGCCGTCCAAATCCGAAAAAGACAGCCGTCCAAATCCGAAAAAGACAGCCGTCCAAATCCGAAAAAGACAGCCGTCCAAATCCGAAAAAGACAGCCGTCCAAATCCGAAAAAAACAGCCGTCCAAATCCGAAAAAAACAGCCGTCCAAATCCGAAAAAAAGCCGTCCAAATCCGAAAAAAACAGCCGTCCAAATCCGAAAAAAACAGCCGTCCAAATCCGAAAAAACAGCCGTCCAAATCCGAAAAAAACAGCCGTCCAAATCCGAAAAAACAGCCGTCCAAATCCGAAAAAAACAGCCGTCCAAATCCGAAAAAAGCCGTCCAAATCCGAAAAAAACAGCCGTCCAAATCCGAAAAAAACAGCCGTCCAAATCCGAAAAAAACAGCCGTCCAAATCCGAAAAAGACAGCCGTCCAAATCCGAAAAAGACAGCCGTCCAAATCCGAAAAAGACAGCCGTCCAAATCCGAAAAAGACAGCCGTCCAAATCCGAAAAAGACAGCCGTCCAAATCCGAAAAAGACAGCCGTCCAAATCCGAAAAAGACAGCCGTCCAAATCCGAAAAAGACAGCCGTCCAAATCCGAAAAAGACAGCCGTCCAAATCCGAAAAAGACAGCCGTCCAAATCCGAAAAAGACAGCCGTCCAAATCCGAAAAAAACAGCCGTCCAAATCCGAAAAAAACAGCCGTCCAAATCCGAAAAAAACAGCCGTCCAAATCCGAAAAAAACAGCCGTCCAAATCCGAAAAAAACAGCCGTCCAAATCCGAAAAAAACAGCCGTCCAAATCCGAAAAAAACAGCCGTCCAAATCCGAAAAAAACAGCCGTCCAAATCCGAAAAAACAGCCGTCCAAATCCGAAAAAAACAGCCGTCCAAATCCGAAAAAAACAGCCGTCCAAATCCGAAAAAAACAGCCGTCCAAATCCGAAAAAAACAGCCGTCCAAATCCGAAAAAAAGCCGTCCAAATCCGAAAAAAACAGCCGTCCAAATCCGAAAAAAACAGCCGTCCAAATCCGAAAAAAACAGCCGTCCAAATCCGAAAAAACAGCCGTCCAAATCCGAAAAAAACAGCCGTCCAAATCCGAAAAAAACAGCCGTCCAAATCCGAAAAAAACAGCCGTCCAAATCCGAAAAAAACAGCCGTCCAAATCCGAAAAAAACAGCCGTCCAAATCCGAAAAAAAACGCCGTCCAAATCCGAAAAAGACAGCCGTCCAAATCCGAAAAGACAGCCGTCCAAATCCGAAAAAGACAGCCGTCCAAATCCGAAAAAGACAGCCGTCCAAATCCGAAAAGACAGCCGTCCAAATCCGAAAAAGACAGCCGTCCAAATCCGAAAAAGACAGCCGTCCAAATCCGAAAAGACAGCCGTCCAAATCCGAAAAAGACAGCCGTCCAAATCCGAAAAAAACAGCCGTCCAAATCCGAAAAAAACAGCCGTCCAAATCCGAAAAAAACAGCCGTCCAAATCCGAAAAAAACAGCCGTCCAAATCCGAAAAAAACAGCCGTCCAAATCCGAAAAAAACAGCCGTCCAAATCCGAAAAAAACAGCCGTCCAAATCCGAAAAAAACAGCCGTCCAAATCCGAAAAAAACAGCCGTCCAAATCCGAAAAAACAGCCGTCCAAATCCGAAAAAAACAGCCGTCCAAATCCGAAAAAAACAGCCGTCCAAATCCGAAAAAAACAGCCGTCCAAATCCGAAAAAAAACAGCCGTCCAAATCCGAAAAAAACAGCCGTCCAAATCCGAAAAAAACAGCCGTCCAAATCCGAAAAAACAGCCGTCCAAATCCGAAAAAAACAGCCGTCCAAATCCGAAAAAAACAGCCGTCCAAATCCGAAAAAAACAGCCGTCCAAATCCGAAAAAAACAGCCGTCCAAATCCGAAAAAAAAAACCGTCCAAATCCGAAAAAAAAAACCGTCCAAATCCGAAAAAAAAAACCGTCCAAATCCGAAAAAAAAAACCGTCCAAATCCGAAAAAAAAACCCGTCCAAATCCGAAAAAAACCCCGTCCAAATCCGAAAAAAAACCCGTCCAAAACCGAAAAAAACCCCGTCCAAAACCGAAAAAACAGCCGTCCAAAACCGAAAAAAACAGCCGTCCAAAACCGAAAAAAACAGCCGAGATCCATACAGAACCGGAAACGCGGTTAAACAACTCGAAATATCACTATTTTCTACGACTTAGTTTTAGGGTTGCCAGACGTCCTGCTTTAGGCGGACAGTCCGCCTTTTGAGCACTCTGTCCTTAGGGTGGCCGTTTCCAAATTTCCAAACAGGAGGACACTGCGTATGTGGCCGTACGTTAACATATATATATATATTATATATATATATATATATATATATATATATATAAAATATATATGTTAACGTACGGTCACATACGCAGTGTCCTCCTTTTTAATTGGCCACCCTACTTAGTTTTCATCTAAAAGCGAAATATTAGCGTATTTAACGATTTTCTAATAAAATAGTACATACCCATTTTACGATTAAAGAATAAAACACAATTAACACGTTAAAATATTCAACATGCATAAATTGAATAAAAGATTTAATTGGGAATTCCCTTCATCGATGGAGTCCCAAATTATCTTCCAATACAGATGAAATTTCAGAGAAGAGAATCACCAATTTATGAAATTAAACTCCGGAATAAATTACGACTAAAGATATAAAGAACAGAAATTAAATTTTAATTGCAAGAGCGATTTTCTAATAATAATTTCCACTTTTACATACATTTTTTTATTTTTTTTTGACTGAATCATGCATCAGACTTTCATTGAATGTAATTTAGTAAGCGAGTTACGGACATTTTTTGATGTAAATTCGCTGTTGAGTTACGTTATTGCTTGAAATTATTATCGCTGTTGCTTCGAATTTAAGTAACCCTTTTTCCTTTTTAAATTGATGAAAATAAAATTTTGATGAAACGGTTGGATTTGGATATATATATATATACAGTATATAAAGAACGACGCTTGTGTAGAAGAACGTTCCGCACAAGATGAGGAGGGAGAACGAACAAATGAAAAATGAGGTAACCACCCGGGAATCGAACCCGGGATCTTCCGATTGCCGGTCAGATATGCTATCCACTACACCATGGGCCTCGATTAATCAGAAGTCGTAATTCTCCTACATACGAGCAGAAACCAATGCCCTGAGGGGGCACCTTTGCATGCCGTACATATATACACATTTTAACTGCAAACAACACACAGTATAATTAATGTAAAGAACGACGCTTGCGGAGAAGAACGTTCCGCACAAGATGAGGAGGGAGAACGAACAAATGAAAAATGAGGCAACCACCCGGGAATCGAACCCGGGATCTTCCGATTGCCGGTCAGATATGCTATCCACTACACCATGGGCCTCGATTAATCAGAAGTCGTAATTCTCCTACATACGAGCAGAAACCAATGCCATGAGGGGGCACCTTCGCATGCCATACATATATATACATTTTAACTGCAAACAACACAGTATAATTAATGTAAAAACGACGCTTGTGTAGAAGAACGTTCCGCACAAGATGAGGAGGAGAACGAGCAAATGAAAAATGAGGTAACCACCCGGGAATCGAGGCCCATGGTGTAGTGGATAGCATATCTGACCGGCAATCGGAAGATCCCGGGTTCGATTCCCGGGTGGTTGCCTCATTTTTCATTTGTTCGTTCTCCCTCCTCATCTTGTGCAGAACGTTCTTCTACACAAGCGTCGTTCTTTTCATTAATTATACTGTGTGTTGTTTGCAGTTAAAAAAAAAAAAAAAAATATATATATATATATATATATATATATATATATATATATAAGCCGCGGTATTTTTCACACATTCTTAATTATTCAATTCTGTAAATTATGACATTTAACTAATCTATAAAACCTAGCTTAACCTAACCTAGCTTAACCTAACCTAGCTTAACCTAACCTAGCTTAACCTAACCTAGCTTAACCTAACCTAGCTTAACCTAACCTAGCTTAACCTAACCTAGCTTAACCTAACCTAGCTTAACCTAACCTAGCTTAACCTATATCTCCTTTTTCATTATAAAAGATAGCATTTTTAAGGCTAAACCACAGCGACACGTTCGTGTGGCGATGGCCTGTATGTGTATCCTAAAGATTGCCGCGATTTCGTACGGAAGATAAGAACACACAATCGCATTCATTTCCTCTCTCTCCCTCTTTCACACACACACACACACGTTAAAATATAACGTTCTATAATTATGCGTTTGTAATAACTCTTTATAAGCTCGAAATATATTGTGTGTGTTTGACAGCTATTTTGTCACCAATTTTAATGGAATATTTTGAAACCAAAATATTACCCTCCATTTTTTATTATGAGTTATAATTTATTCAGGGAAGGATATCGTTACACGACCTAATTCCAATTTGTCCACCGACAAAAATTTTAATTGGCTCAGTCAATAATGAATTGGAAAATATGCCTCCAATCCCGAAAGTTTTGGAGCAGCCATTTTTTTTTTGGTTAAAATTCTAAAAAAAAAAATATTTTGTATATTTATTTATTTTTTAGATGTCGAAATTATACAGTCGTGTTCACGTGTCAACATCGCTTCTCATTCGATCAGCGAGGTCAAGCGACGTTGGGTCTGTTCAGTAGTTGGATGGGGGACTATTCTCTACGTCCAGGTGATGTAGAGTCCCCCTGAGATGGTTCGGATGCTACGAAAATTTGTAGAAGATTCCTTCCGTCACAACCTTTTTTAGTGGTTTCGAAGGAGCTTAAACAATCCCCCAAACATTATAATTCTTCTTGATGGGGTTGTTTAACCCCTTAAAAAGTCGTGGGTTCGAATCCTGATGGGGATACATTTTGCTATATATATGAAATAAACTCGTAGTAAAGAAGAATTAAATATATGAAATATCATAAATAATATAAGAGTATAAGAGATAAAACACTAAACATTTCGGCCGTAACAACAACAGCAGCTCCCTCCCTCATCAGGATAATAAAGTTAAAAACTAGAATCCAACCAACACAATATTAGCCGAGAGTAAACGAAAGAACTGAAAGCTAAACGAATAACTACAAGGAAATTTCGTACATCTGTCTACCTGATGTTTCATCAATTGTAATTTCTTTTCAAATACATTAGAAAAGAATTCTTCAATATTGGTCCGTTGGAGGAGCCGAAGCTTTGGTTAGAATTCAGGTTTTTTTTTATCTTTGATTGATGAAAGGCTAACAACACATTTTATTATTATTATTACGGACGGTAATGTGAAGCTTAAGATTTTCATAACTGCGTTCTTTTCTATAGTTTTATTGACCAAATAATTGAACTGACAGTAAATGGAGGGCCGCAAACCTACAGTTACCTGGGATTCACAATTATTTGGTCAATAAAACTATAGTCATGAAAATCTTAAGCTTAACAAATCTTGACACAATGTGAAGCTCAAGATTTTCATGGGTGCGTTCTTTTCTATAGTTTCATCGCGGTGCTTGGGCCTTCGGGCCCAGTAATTGGTGGTAGGGGGGGCTGGTGACACACATTTTCAGTCATTACTCATCACCCCCATCCATCATACAAAGTTTGGTCGAAATCGGTTCAGAAACGTAAAAGTTTTTTTGCGGACAGACAGACAGACAGACATTTTCGGTGAATTATAGTAGCAATTATTATTATTCCGTTCCCAGGCTGCATTTATGTTGACAGATCCTTCTGTTCAAATCCTCTCTCTCTCTCATGTACTTTTTCTGGACATTCCCTTATAAGGAATATCGTAAATACACCCTTCCTTAGCTATTCCTTTTGTTAAATTCGAACTCATCACCTTGCCAATGCCATTAATTGAACTAACTAAATAAATTGAATCCTTACCAAATTTAATTTCATTAGGTATGCATGACTTCAACGTAGGATCAATACTGACTGGAATCTTTAGGTATAAAGTTCTCCGTTGTCCTATTTCACCTCTTCTGACACCATAGAAAGTCCTTCTAGCGGAAAACAAAGCCCTCTCAATAACATTCTTAAGATACTCCAACCAACACGATTGCCTAGACGTTTTACTTCGTCATCCACAAATCTGTTATCACAAATGGTGCGTTGGTTTTCTATGGACTTTAAAAGAAGGACAGCTGCATTCATCTTGACCCACGCAAACATTCAAAAAAGGCTGCAGATCTTTTCATTCTACGATTGCACTGTAAATCTATACTATAAAAAGCCAGTCCTGTCCGTCCATCCATCCGTCCGTCTGTAGACACCATGTATTTACTATTAAGAGATTCTGAACATAGAAATAAATGCGCTTTTGCTTTCTTTCAACTTTTTGCTCCACCACGTTAAGATTTTCATTGCTGTGTTCTTTTCTATAGTTTTATTGACCAAATAATTGACTCCCCAGTAACTGGGTGACCTGCGACCCCCGAATTACCGAGACCGAAGGCCCCACCCAGCACCGCAGGTCTAGCTAAATGGACCCGTAGGGCCCACTTTACCAGTATTAATGAAAGAAAGATGTTGTTCAATTAATTCAGAACAATATCTACGCTCATGTCTTCATCGAAGAAAATAAGTGTCATCCAGGTACTGAAACCGGTTAAATCCTGTTACAAGACTGAACGGGAGAGATTCTCAAACTTTTGTAGTCTTCGATGTAAACATGCACGAAATTGCTGTTCTGAATTCAATAAATAATATTTTTTCTCGTGTATGTATATATATATTATATATATATATATATATATATATATAATATATATATATATATATATATTATATATAATATATTATATATATATATATATATATATATACACACGATAAAAAATATTATATACACAGGGTGTCCTATAAGTCTGGTCTCATAGGAAAATTTATTTTTAAATTAAATTTAACACAGTAATACATCAGAACTAAGACAAATATCAAACTGATATCTTGTTTTCAGACCTTCTTTTGTTGCAGGCAGAATAACACACAATAGCTAATATAGAAGCGAGTTACACTAGTGAAGAAAAGGCTTCCCCAGTACCCCGTATATTGCTAGCGGAACTTTTATAATGAGTAAGGATTAAGGATTAAGGATTAAGGATTAAGGATTAAAATCAAATAATCCCCGAAATATACCTCACCCATGAATTAAGACAAATTATGTTTTCTATAAAGACAAACTCTTTTCTTAACTATTAAAATGTACAATTAAAGAAAATTTTGTTTCACAATTTTGAAATATTTTTTTTTTACCAAATTTATTATTTTTTTCAAATGAAATTAAAAAATACGAAAAAATGAACGAGTGAATGCAAGTTTCTCTGATCCAAATTATGTAAATTCAAAGTAGCCTCAAAGCGATACGCTGATGATGTTTGAATTCATGCACCTCTTTTAATTGGAAATGCTCAGTTATAGAGCTTGCGAACGCGCGCACGCACGCAGTTTATACGTAGATATACGATAAATCTATGGCTTTATATATATATATATTATATATATATATATATATATATATATATATATATATATATATATATACTAGTACAGTTCCCGTCGCGTCGCTTCGCTGACGGTTAGACAGGCTAAACTACAGAAAAAGAACCCAGCCGTGAAAATTTTGAGCTTCACATTGTGTCAACATTTCTGAATCTGGTATCTCCCAAAACCTCCTCACCCCCATTCACACAACTTGGGGGCTAACCCCCTCCCCCATTACCCCCACCCTTCCCCCATTACTCCCCTTGATAAATTTCACAAACAGACAAACAGACAGGCTAAACTACAGAAAAGAACAGTCATAAAAATCTTGAGCTTCACATTGCCGCCCGTAATACAATTTCTGAATTTTTTTCTCACAATTTCTGAAAGTGTGACGGACGGACGGACGGCTCTCTTATTATAGTATAGATTTATATATACTTGCTGAGGTACCCGGCGTTGCCCGGGATAAATTTCATATTGCTGTTGCATGTCGTTCACGGACAGCTTCAAGACGTGATTGTCTTTCTTGGGGTGTTTCTCTTGCTTTGGTAGCTGCTACACTTTCTCGGACAGCTTCAAGACGTGATTGTCTTTCTTGGAGGTTTTCTCTTGCTCTGGCTGTTCATGTCGTTCACGGTCAACTTCAAGGCGTGATTGTCTTTCTTGTGAGCTTTCCTGCTTCTGGGCTTCTTTATTTTTTCTGGCTGCTGATGAAGATCTGCCCAAACTTGCCCGTTTCTTTGGTGGCATGGTAAAGTTGTTGGGATTTTCAAAAACTGCAAAAAAACATTGCCACATTAACTTCCTGTAACTATTCGCGCAAACAGAAAAACAGACAGGCTGACCGACTCTGTGTTGACATTTTTCATCCCATAAGAGGTTCCCGTGCCAAATTTGGTAGCTCTAGGTCAGTGATCGGCGAACGTTTTTGGGTATTACCCCAAAATATATTTGTGTACAACGATATTACCCCCTAGACTTGAAATTATTTGTTCGAAAAAAATATAACTGATAATTAGCCTCGCTTATTAAATAATAAATTTTTGTGCAATTTTATTTATATGTTTATTGAGCCTTCATTACTCCCGAGATTTTAATTTTTACCCCATTTGGGGTAATTTACCCCGGTTCCCCGACCCTGCTCTAGGTCAAACGGTTTGAAGTCGTCCTAAAAAATAATTATATATGAAACAAGATTTTCATGACTGTTCTTTTCTATAGTTTTATTGGCCAAATAATCAAAATTTTCACGGCTGCGTTCTTTTCTGTAGTTTAATCGCGGTTACCCCCATTACCCCCCCCCTCTACTCCATTACCCTCCCACCCCCACTCCCCCATTACCCTCCCACCCCCATTCCCCCACACACAAAAGTAAAAAAGCCATTACCCCCACCCTCTCCCAATTACCCCACTCCCTAGCTATAGTTTTATTGACCAAATAATTAGTCATGAAAATCTTAAGAAAATCTTGTTTTAGAACTCTAGACAAATGTGAAGCTCAAAATTTTCACGGCTGCGTTCTTTTCTGTAGTTTAATCGCGATGCTGGGGCCTTCGGGCCCAAACAGACATTCTTCATCCCATAAGAGGTTCCCATGCCAAATTTGGTAGCTCTAGGTCAAACGGTTTGCGCTTGCATAAAGGACAAACAAACAAACAGGCAGGTGGAAAAAAAAAAAAAAAAAAAATTATATATATATATATATCAGTGGCGACTCGTGGTATAAATGTATGGGGGTGCGATTTCATAAAATTTATAATTTTTAGAATTGTAGTACATAAACAATCACATGGTGCTTCCGTACGGTACTTATATGTCAAAAGAAGCCATAAATTTGTATTAAAAAAATATTTTAATAAAATATAAAATAATTGTTGAATAAATTTGACTATAATAAATTTGACTATATAATAATGTACCACTGTACGACAACACGGACTCACAATAGGCTAGTGCGAATCCAACTGCCGCTCACAAGAGTACTGTACTTGTATTAACATATGCGGCTATGCCAGACGTACAATTCTAGTTAATTACAAATAAGTAATAATTTTAATAAAATACATATAAATGGCTTATATCATTATTACTGAAGTAACTATTAGTAAAAATAAAGTTGTTATAAAAAAAATTCGCGATTGTACTTATATTTTCATTACAACAGTAAAATATAATTTATATTTACTTGAGCGAAAAATCTATCGCTCCATTCGGCTGCAATATTATTTTGTATTCAAACAGCGGTACGCTATTTGAAGCTATGCTATAAGTTTAGAATATTATGTACTGTATGAAGGCTTACTCAAAATGCCTCATGAATCATGATATGCCACATGAATTTTTAAAATATATTTCAAGAATATTTATTTTAATATCTTAAAATTAATATATTTTTTATCTGTTAAATTAATATTTATCGTTTCAAGCAAGGGGGAGCGACCGCTCCATCGCTCCTATACGCCAGTCGCCACTGATATATATATTATATATGAGAGAGAGAGAGAGAGAGAGAGAGAGAGAGAGAGAGAGAGAGAGAGAGAGAGAGAGAGAGAGAGAGAGAGAGAGAATTTATTATATTAGGTGTTTTTAAAATTTAATTTGCAAATCAGGTCCTTTAATTAATTCTACGCACTCAGCGGTACACCAAATGAACTTAAAGTTCGTATTAAAGAAATTAAACCTGTTTATGGAATCGCTTTAATTATCTTTAATGCCAGTCGTTAATTAAGCTTTTAATGAAGTACGCGGAAGAGTGAGAATCTCATAGACGATGAAGCGACAATTTATTCGAGCTGACTACCGATGTTGTTGTTTTAATCTGTTTTCAGGATTGACAATGAACTCACAGGGTCGTTTCAACAACGATACTTCTTGGATAGTATTATGGGAATAATGGAAAGATATGAGAAGTGCTGAAATACGTGTTTATGAACGGAGATAGTGTTGAAAATGAGTTGAAAATAAACACTGAACGGAATGGAAAATAGTGTGAAAAGTAGTTGGGTGTCGAACCAACTCAAAGTTAGAAACGAGTCGAACGCGTTAGAAACGAGTCGAACGCGTTAGAAACGAGTCGAACGCGTTAGAAACGAGTCGAACGCAGTAGTTATTCACAAGGTTTGGCATGACATAGTTATTAAATGTGATTTTGAACGGGCTAACGACATCTGATCGACTCGACATAACATTAGATTAAGTTAGTTTAGGTTAGGCTACGTTAAGTTAGGTTAAGTTAGTGTTCTAGAGTGTCGACGTTATGTCTTGTCAACCAAATGGATATCAGTCGACCAGGGAAGTACTTCTGGGTAGATGTTAGGCAGGAGTCAGGGATTGCTGGAACACCCGTTTCTCCTGTCACTGTCCTCCTTAGCTGATCTTTTTCAGTTCAGTGTCTCATCTACCCTGTGAGCAGTCCAGCATGCTCTGAAACACCCTCACTTCCCCCTCTATTCCTCATTACAAACACATGCATCTTATACACTACACAACCTTTTCAAAATTTATATTAAAAAAAACTGGTATCATTGAGCCTTGGAGACCTTGTTTTTGGCTCTCTCCGTCATCTGTGGAGGGGGTCACTTTTGCGGGCGCTCACCCTTAGCTTCCTCCTTTTTACAAAAAAAAAAAAAAAAGGAAGTCCATTTGGAACAGTTGAGAGACAGGTTAGGTTAGATGGAAAATGAAAAGCCAGTAAAGTGGGAAACTATGAGCTAGTGGGGACTCGAACCTGCGTCGCGTGTTCTAACAGTCAAAATTTCGAGTCCATCAAGGTTAGATTAAAATTAATTAGATTAATTTAGTTTATTAGTGACGACAAAATTTCTTATCAACTGAATAAATACCCATAGAATAGATAAGACTATAACATCAACACAAACTAATTTAACCTAAGTTGTGCTAACCTAACTTAATTTAACCCACAATACACACGTCAATCGAATGTCAAGTCGACCAGATGTCGTAATCCAGGGGGTATAATAGGTCCATTATGAGCCTTGTTGCATTGCAAGGATATAATAAGCTTTGGAATGAAGTAAATACGTCAACATCAGCTGTTCTTTCAGTATGGAGAACGTGTATAACCCAAAAACTTCTTCAGAATGTAATCAATGGAAACCAAAGAATATTATTATAGGTTATTACAGAGATGCTAAAACTCAAAAATACAGTGCGTTCGAAAAGTCTTTCCGCAGTCAACGTGCTATAGGCAGTATATGCGCGCTAAGCCGGTTTCAACCGGTTTAAACTCGATCGTGTCAGTACTGTGACAGAGTTAGGATCGTGGCAATAGTGTGTGTTGATAACTTGGTAAAAATTCATGAAACACAATTCATGAAACATCATTGCACGACCAGAAAATCAGCGTTTGGGTTGCAATATTAAGAAACGAATTGTCGATCCCATTTTCTTTGATAAATGCTGAACAATACTATTCAGAAATTCTGTATCCATTTATTGGACAGCTAAACGAAATGGAAATACTGAATGCATACTTCCAGCAAGATGGTGCCACGGCACACACTGCTCACCTTTCGATGGAGCTACTGCATGATGTGTTTGGGGATCGCATAATTTCAAGGGGGCTTTGGCCTCCACGATCCCCAGACCTTACGCCGCCCGACTCTTTCTTGTGGGGAGCAGCAAAAGGTGTTGTTTATAAAGACCACCCGAAAACAATTCAGAACTTAAAAATCGCAATATCCACTTACATTGCTTCAATATCAACGAACACTTTAAAAAAAGTGTTTGACAACAAGTGTAGGCGAGTTGCTCTGTGCCTACAAAATGGTGGAAAAGACTTTGAACACATGCTATAAAATCAAAAGGTTATGTAATAAAATCCCTAAATCATGGTTGAATGAAAACATTGTAGTTTTTCAATTTCCTATGCGTTTAACATATCACTGCGGAGAGACTTTTCGAACGCACTGTATATCAGTTATGTAATAGCAGAATATTTGTATAAATGAGTAAAATCCGATCGAAATCCTTCATCAAAATGGTACATCAATCATGCATTGTATCCTCAAACTAAATTACCAGATTTTTTCTCAGGAAACTCTTACCTGATATCAAGTAATCTCATTCCTCATATATTAGACAGAGCGACTAAAACTCCCTTAATAAACTTAGAAGATGTATATATATAACTGGAATCATTGCGAAACAATCGCTTAATCTCAAACTGAGCCACATCGATGGATGGGACGATTTTAGACCTCAGTGGGATGATGCCTGCCTTTATAGCATGCTACTAACGGCACATGGATTAAACTCGCGTGAAATGATGAGTATGACAGAAGCTGTTGCTGATCTTAAAGAACACTGCAGTTTAGAAAGGCAGATTTTTTCTTATTTTAACAAGCTCATTTCGTATTATCATACATTCCAAGATACAAGTCATAGACGAGAATGTTTTATTACGATTTTATTACGATTTTCTGAAAAGTGGGTGGGTAGTCAATTTTGAGTTCTGATATTATTTTAGTGCAAGAGAATGTTCTATTTATATAATAATTCACACAAGTTGTACAAAAGCAAAATATACGTGTTGTAGTTATATAGACAAGGTGGATTGATTTAAACAATTTTTTTGTTTTTATATAAAGAAAAAAAGTAAACTTTTTTTCTGAAAAAATACCCAAAAATTATGGGCATATGAAGTATAAAGAAACAGTGATTTCTTATTCTTAATATTTAGCGAATTTAGGCTCTTTTCAGAATATTTTTTAAATATATTTTAGATATATTGCATTTGTCATATCAATAATGATATTTTAAGATTAATACATACTTTAACTATTAATAATAATACTTATTATTAATTAATAATAACTTTAATAAGAGCCCAGTAAAGCCTAAAGCTTAAGGGCCAAATTAAATAAATAAATAGTCGAGCTTCACAATTATTTATGTAATTGTAAATTGCAAAACCAATGTATTTATTTTATTATTAATTAATAAAGGTTATTCAAGATTCAAAATAGCTTCGTGGAAGGTCAGAGATACTGAATTGGTGGACAGGAGTCTGGTTTGGGACTACGGCCCTATTTTGTCCCTACTAAATTACGTACAAATTGCTTCAAGATAAAAAGTGTAATATTTCGCAAAGATATTTTAATATTTTGAATATTTAATACTATTGTATTGTATTACCATACTATATTAAGTCAAGTGGATAAGTCAAGTCAAGTGGATAAGTCAATATTTAAAATTAAACTGTAATACAGAAATATTTTGTCTTAATGGGTCTATGGAGTGGAGTTCCTAGTCAGTGTGTGTGTGTGTGTGTGTGTGTGTGTGTGTGTGGTGTGTGTGTGTGTGTGTGTGTGTGTGGATAAAAACTTGGTAAAAGCCTTATGGAATACATCACGAATCCCAAGCTGGTAGGTAAACTATACAGAAAATTTGTTGGATAGAGCTGTTTTAGACAATTCTCATTTCATTCCCCAAAAAGAAAGATGGAGAAAATGTTTTTTTCCTCAAATTTTGTATTTGTAAACGAATAAATTTTGAAGAACAAAATCTAAGGCTAAATAGTTCAAGATGCGAATACGAATCCATGCATTTAATGGTCTCAAGTGAGGTTTTCCTAAAAAGTCCTTGATCATTTATGCAAGAATAAATCCATATTTTATTATCAATGCATTCAATAAAATACGTAATTTATATCAAATAATAACCCTTATACAAGTCATGTATACACACACACACACACACACATATATATGTGTGTGTGTGTGTGTGTGTGTGTGCATGGATGACTGCATTATCAGGTGCCAGCCAATTACAATCCACAGTTACACAAGCTGGCCTCTCTCACTAATGTCATCTTAGGAGGAGACTTCAACGCTAAAGACACTAGTTGGTACCTGCACAACCAAAGCAACACCAGAGGCGCCAACATAGCCACACAACTAAACAGCCTCTTCATTCTTAACAATACAGAAGAACATACATACTTCGTATCATTACAGGATGCACTCAAACAACACCAATAGAACACGTGCACACAGAAACAAAAATACTGAAAGTTAGGGAACATTTAGACATGAGGGGAACTCAATTCATGGTAGCAGCGACAACTAACCTACAACACCCTTGCCACTACATGTACAATCATGCACCGACACCTCGCACCATTAAGGTAACACCAGAGACACATTATAACCAAATACTTCATTCCATACCACGCCACACAGACATCACACAGTACAGAAAACACATACACACACACACCTAACCCACAAAGCACTGATACGACTCGGTCCGAATGCGGTCCTAGGTGCGAAGCCGCCACCATTAACAGGTCAGAGATCAGCCTGAGCAGATGGGATCGAGTTAACTTAGCACGATTCCGATGTGGACATCACCCCAACTTACAGACGTATAAACACAGACTAGATAACTCCACAGACGACACTTGCCACCTGTGCCAGGACACACCACAAACAATTGAACACATTATGACAGACTGTACCACTCTAGCACAACATAGAACACAACACAACATCACTAATGCGCTGAACCTCTGGTCCACTCCGGAGAGGGCGATCGGTTACCCTCGTGCCGCCGGCTTGCTCGATCAGGGTGGGCTGATCGGCTAAACAACAACAACACCACCACCACCGAACTAAAAACCGATCAGTTGTTTTTACTCCACACGTTATCATGAAGAAATAAAATTGTATAGCAAAGCATACCTTATCTAGTCAAACCACTCTTGTACAAAATTTCATACTCTTTCGTGAAATCGAGGAAAAGCCACTCACTTCATAAATTTACCAAAATACCACAACCATTAAAATTTTGAACTTCACAATCAAAGCCAGTGGGCCAAAAGATGTGAAGCTGCACTGAAAATGTAAGTGGCTCGTGAGCTTGAAGTAAATGTTAAGATCTCACGGGCTTAAAACTTCTTGTTGAAAATCGTTGGTATGAAATTATTTACGTCTTATAATGCGTGCGTGGATCGACTAGATATAGAGGTAGGCTTTGTATATAATATAAACAGAGTAGTTTTGTCCTAAAAAGATTTGTCAAATAACCACATTCTGTCAATAAAGCATAAACTTTGCTTGCAAATGGCGGTCCTATGATATAAACAGTATATGTATAATCTATACGATAAAAAGACAGTCCTGTCCGTCTGTAGACAACATGTATTTATTATTAAGCAATTCTAAACATAGAAATAAATGCGCTTTGCTTTGTTTCAACTTTTTACTGTAGCGTGTTAAGATTTTCATTGCTGCGTTCTTTTCTATAGTTTTATTGACCGAATAATTGACTCCCAAGCACCGCAGGTCTAGCTAAAGTGGGCCCATAGGGCCCACTTTAGCAAGTAATAATAATAAAGCGTAAACTGTCCCATTTATATATATATATCCGTGCATATATGTGTGTTCCTGGCTATTTTACGTTATCGCAACATTTTTTGAGGACACACACACGAGTTTATTGCAACATGAAAGTGCGGTTAGCGACCTTACTTGTGTCGCCATAGTTTGAGACTGATTTTTATTGTAAATCAAGAAATATTTAAAAATGAATATAATGAAAGTTAGGCTAGGTACACTAGGTTGTTATTTTAATTAGATTTAGGTTAAATGTCGCAACCTATAGTTAGGTGTTGTAATGTCGTGGTTTTGTAAAGTTGCCAAACATTTTGTGTGTGTGTGTGTGTGTGATTGAGAGAGGGAGAATCACTTGGGTGGCTCAGCCGCTTTGATTGTAGCTTAGACGTTTATTATTGATTAAAGTCAATACAAACGTGACATTTTGGGTGTTTGACGTTATAACGACAAATATTTTTTTGCAACCTTATAATGAAACCTAAAATTTTGTCATGGTAGCGAAAAGGGGATTGGCACAGTGCCTATAAACTTAACTACGCTATAACAGTGACATCATTCCGGCTAAAAATTTAATAGGTTGAAAATCTTTCTTAAATATGCATGTATGCATTATAATTAATTAAATGAAATTACTCATTAATGCTTATAATTATATAACCTTTGGTTAGGTTACCAAAGGTTACTTTATATATATATATATATATATATATATATATATATTATATATATATATATATATATATATATATATACAGGGTGTCCCGTAAGTCTGGACCCATATGGATTTATAATATATTTTTTTATTATGTTATTATTATTATTTTATTATTATTATTTTTTTATTATTTTTTATTATGATTTTTATTTGTGGGGCCACTTGAAAGCCAAAGTGTACGAGGTCAAACTTCAGAACATTTTCCACCTTAAAGCACGCATTGTGGAGGCGTGTCAAGAAATTTCTGCGAC
>JAJOZX010008958.1:17500-20000 GCA_023014485.1 Bathynomus jamesi | reverse complement strand
TGTTCGAGGGCAGCTCGAGGAATTCTGTGGGAGAAACCCTCGTCGTAGGCGCCGTTACTGCTACCCTGGTGCAAGGGTGGAGGATATAACTAATAATGTTGACCATTTTACAGACGTACCGCCGAGGACACAACGTATGTTATTCATGTCGGTACTAATAACGTTTTAAATTCTAGATCGGAAGAACTGCTGGCTAGGTACAGGGACTTATTAGAGCGATTAAAGGAGAAAACTAATAAGATTGTTTTAACAGGTATACTTCCTCGAATTATCCAACGAAGCGATTTCTACAGCAAGGCGACCTATATTAACAATAACCTAAAGTCTCTTTGCCAACAGGAAGGAGTGCATTTTGCAATTTTTGGAACAGTTTCTACGGCAGGAGGGACTTGTTCCTCGAAGATGGACTTCATCTTAATGAAGTTGGAGCTGCGCGTTTAGGAAGACTATTTCATAATACTGTCTCTTCTTTTCAGGCTGCCGTAACCGAACGGTCCCAGCGTAAATTCCACAAATTTCCCCCGCGCTCGCGAAGGTGTCGCAATTACAAACAATTTGAAGGTTCTATCCTTAAATGCTCGTAGCCTACGAAATAAAATAAACGAATTTTTTTCTTTAATTGCTTGTAAAGACTATGATTTAATTGCGATAAATGAATCGTGGCTTAGCACTGAAACACGTGACTTTGTAGGGGAGTATCAAATTAAAGGTTATAGACTTTTTGTTAAAAACAGAATAGGTAGGCGAGGAGGCGGTGTTATGTTGTATATCAAAGATAATATTGCGAACGTTATAGAAGTAAAGCACTCAATTCCAGAACCGATAGATTCGACTATAGCAGAACTTAAATTGAACGATTTCAAACTTCTTGTTGCGGTTATATATAGGCCCCCAAATCAAACAGCTGATACGGACGAAGCGTTATATCGTGAACTAAAGAGAATAATCGGTAGTGAGCAGGCTTTAGTTATGGGTGACTTTAATTGCGCCAACGTGAATTACGATACAATGCAGGGAGACGCGGAAGGTAATCGTTTAGTTAATTTTCTCGAGGATAGCTTTCTTATTCAAAAGGTTGGGGAACCTACGAGGTTGGACAGTATTTTAGATTTAGTAATAACTACGGATGATAGGCTAATTACTGATCTTCAAGTAATAGAACCGTTGAGCAATAGCGAT
Organism: Bathynomus jamesi; assembly: GCA_023014485.1. Classification (NCBI taxonomy): domain Eukaryota; kingdom Metazoa; phylum Arthropoda; class Malacostraca; order Isopoda; family Cirolanidae; genus Bathynomus; species Bathynomus jamesi. The sequence continues at coordinate 18,821 of JAJOZX010008958.1, read as the reverse complement.
CACAATATGGTAGAGTTTGTCCTCTCAGTAAGTCACTCGAAACCAACTAACTCGACTAAAATTCCTAACTTCCAGCACGCAGACTTTAGTAAATTTCGAAATAAATTTTCACACGTCAATTGGGAAAACGTAATGGGGAACTCCAACGCAAAACTAATGTGGGAATCGTTCGTAACGGTATTTAGGACTATAAATGAGGAATGTGTACCGTACAAAATTAAGCGTGCGAAAGTAAACAACAAGCCCTTGTGGTTTACTTCTAGAGTAGGAGACATTATAAAGAGTAGATAGGGCTTATAGGCTATATAAGTGCGATAAAGATAATCTGTTGTTACGAAACAACTACATATCTCTAAGGCGTGAAGCTAAAAGTGTAATAAAAAAGTCAAAACGCGAATTTGAAATCTCCATAGCTCGTGACGGTAAAGAAAACCCCAAGCGATTCTTTCAATACGTCAATAATAGAAATCCAGTAAAAAGTGTCTTAGGTCCATTAAAAATGTAAATGGAGATCTAGTCTCTGAAAACAAGGAAATGGCTACCTTGCTAAACGAATTTTTTACGTCAGTTTTTACTATAGAAGATGTAACGAATATCCCTACGGTCATAGACATAATACCTTTTGATAATGGTAATATTTTGGATAATATTGTCGTTAGTGAAGGGGAAGTAATGCGCTATATTGATAAAATGAAAACGCGTAAATCACCGGGTCCGGATTCCATATATCCCATACAACTAAAAGAATTAAAAGATAGCATTGTTGTGCCGCTAACAAAGATTTTTAATGCGTCTATTTCTGAGGGGTGCGTACCAGATAATTTCAAGTTAGCAAACGTAACACCTATCTTTAAGAAAGGCGATAAAGGTGCGGCGGGAAATTATAGGCCAATCAGTTTAACGTCTGTTGTAGGTAAGCTACTGGAATCAATAATTAGGGATCGTATAGTCGAACACTTAGAATGCATAACTGTTAGAAATACGCAGCACGGTTTAGGCGAAACAAATCTTGCTTAACTAATCTTTTAGAATTTTTCCAAAGCGTGGTTGACGTTTACGATAGACATCGGGCGGTTGATGTAGTGTATTTAGATTTTCAAAAAGCGTTTGACACCGTGCCGCACAAAAGACTCATTGAAAAAACTAAGGCTCATGGAATCAGGGGTGTAGTAATAAATTGGCTAGAAGAGTGGTTGCGAGGCAGGAAACAGAGGGTGGTCGTTGATGGAGCGGAGTCGTGTTGGGCTAATGTAGCGAGTGGCGTTCCTCAGGGTTCTGTATTGGGCCCCTTGCTTTTTCTTATATATATTAACGATTTAGA
>JAJOZX010008958.1:0-10000 GCA_023014485.1 Bathynomus jamesi | reverse complement strand
TGACCTAACGAGTGACCAGCCTAAAATTTTCATAAAAGGAAACGAACCTACCTTTTTCTCTTCCTCCCTCGTCAACAATAGAGAATTCAGACGCAAGGGTAGTCGGAGGAAGCCTAAATGCTAGTGACGCTGTCGATCCAGTAACTTTGTTACCAGTCCACTCGAAGGGTTGTGATGCCTTTCATCTTGAAGACACGTTAAAACCAGTAACGTTTTTGGAAAACAGATCCTACTGAAACAGATTCAGTAGGAGGCTGCTGCTGAATATAAAGTTTTATAGCTACCTCTTGTAGCTAAGATACTTATTGTCAGATATACATCAACACAACGTAGATTCATCATTTCTTCCAACTACAACACAGAACTTGACATACTTTTTACTTAACCCTTTCGTCTACGAATATATTTCCTTTAAACCAAAAGGGTCACCTGAAGATCAGGGCCCCGATGTATTCTTGTTTTTTGCTTTACAGTACCAAATATAATAATAAATTAAATTGAATGCCCGGTTAGGTCAACTGTACACCCTTCACGATTGGTTAGGTTAAGTCGTGATATTTTCGTTAGTTTTAACGAAGATATCATTTGGTAATTGAGGCTGGGGGCCCTGATCTTCAGGTGATCCTACTTTTAAATTAAATATAAAACAAACACTTTTATTTTTTAATTCAAAAACTATTTACTTCCAATACATTTTAACACATCAAACTGAAACAAACAAAATGGCGTATTCCTTCATTTCAACCGACTGGAGTCATCGGTTGGGTGGTTATTTAATTTTATATCTTTTGTCGAAGTCATGGGTTAGTTGGTTCGACAGAAATGAAATTAAAAACAACAACTACGCATTGATCCTACTTGGTAAAACGCTAAAAATACATCGCTACAAGAAGCTTTGTAAAAAGCCAATTTGTAAAACATAAAAAGAAATGATGCATTTCTATATAAAAGCGAGGGAGTTGAATGGAATAAGGTCAAACAACGTAAATATTGGGGTCGCTTGAACGAGTTTTTTATTGGAGGGGAGGGAAAAATTTTGGGATGGCGCGATCGGTAAGAGCACTGATTCTGAAACCACTCAACGCGGGTTCGATTCTTGCTAGTTCATACTTCCCCACATTATTGCCTTTCCATTTTGTAAGACATCTGTAGAGGAGAGGAGGGGCGACAAGCTTGACCTTCGTGAAATGAGGAATCATCGCGCGGAACCTTTGTAAGGTTGTTAAATATTGCGTGTGTAATTCTGCAACCATGAGAGAGATAAACGCATTTTTTTTTAAAACAAACTAAAATCACACTTTAATATACAGGGTGATTAAAAAAGTGTTAACACTTATATGGGAAAGAATTACAGGTGTCATCCAATCAGTACCACCAGAGATGTGCTTTAGGGCTCTGGAAGCAATGTTTGACCGCTTTCATACATGCATAGATATCCGTGGACAACAAGTAGAGACTGTATGATGCACTGTTTGCATCACAAAATATTTTTACAAATAAAAGAGAAATAAAAAATAAGACCCCCATATAAGTGTTAAATTTTTTGAATCACCCTGTACTTTACTATTTACGTTCAGAGTTAGTTATTTAACTTTTAAAGCGCGTGCAACGAGATCCTTCCTTTATCTTAATTCACTGAGATGATATCTTATTCACAGGTAAGGGCTTATCCCTTTCGAAATGGGGTTCGAATAGCGTGAATGGAAAAACCGTCTCCGCATTAGGTGTGGCCTCAGCTAGATATTCAAGATAACGAGAAAAGGTTTCTCTAACTCACGGACTAATCAAATATTCAAAGAACGTATTCTCCCCTTTCTCTCTCTCTCTCTCTCTTCTCTCTCTCTCTCTCTCTCTCTCTCTCTCTCTCTCTCTCTTGTTTAGGTTAGTGTGTCATACTATCTTTTATTTTCCACTGTCTTCTAATACGTAATTGGGTACACGAAATAAATGTACGCATGGTGTGAATGAACTCTGAAACTATTCTTTTCATGATACTTTTTCCTACTTTCCTATAAATCTTCTTTTACAATTATTTTCTGTCAGCAGTGACTGGCGGAGGAGGGAAAAAGACCATTTTCTATTCTATATCTTACTATTACGATTATTCCTATGTAAAAACTTTACAAGTCTATAAAAGTAAGTATGGCATAACTTTTCAATATTCTTTATCTTCATTTGTTTCTTTTTCTCTGTTTTCCTAACCCATACTACTTTCTTGGACTAACCTAGAGTGGATCTTAGGAACTTTTTGCCACCCTGTAAGTCTTTAACTTAGCAACTCCGTAACATTAGACACGAGTTTAAAAACTTTTGAAAATACGACACTTCTTTCTATCAAATCAGTTACAGGGTGAATCGAAATATTTACTGATTAAAATTACCGTCGGAGGAGACGTAATAAAAGATAATTAAAGATATTCAACGTCGTATTGAAGAAATTGAATAGCAAATGCTTCGAGGAAAGTCTTTGATCGAATATAAGCTAAAAAAGGATCATTTTCAATGCCTTCATTGCTTAAGAACGGTTAAAAACATAAAAAGGATGTTGAAGTTTTGAATGGAATAAATGAAAGGTGAAATTGAATGGCACTATTTATTACTTAGTTCTATATATATATATATGTGTGTGTGTGTGTGTGTGTGGTGTATGGGATGAATTTCACGATTAAATACGTGAAATTGGTAAATAATACACACCCCATAGGTGAAAAAAAAGGATTCCAAGGCCTTTCGTGTAATTTACGATACCTCCCTGACGGTGTTGTAAAATGCGTGAAACACCTTGGAATAGTTTTTATTTTTTCCTGGGGTTGTATCACACACACACACACACACACACATATCTACTGTAGTAGTCTGGTCGCAAAAAATTAGAGAGAAAGGTAGACGGATGATGACGTCACGTGGAAAGGGGAGGGGTCTTCACGTCTGTTGATGAGGTGTATATGAAGAGGTTGGGGGAAGGTTAACCTAACCTAAAATGACCCTTGGGAGACACTTACTCCCACGTCGTGGGAAAATGAACTTCCGGGATGATGTTCAATTTTGTATTAATGTGCCGCAATTAAGTTTTGATCTTTTTCCAGTAATGGTCATTCCCAGTCCAGTCTTTGTCCAAGAATGAGCAATCCTGAGGTGGGAATCAGAAAGGAGGCAATTCCCAAATTGAAACATTCCCACTCCAACTGTATGATTTCCCGCTTTAAGTTAGATTTTTCGGAGAAAATGTCCCTCATGCATGAATTTGCGTCACAGCCGTTTTTTTAATACCCATTCCCAAATCAGAACACTTTCCCCAAATCTCGAATTCCCAGTTTGAGCATTCCCACTTTCTGGCAACGAATGGAAATGACGCCAAGTGGGAATCAATAAAATTTTGTTGTGTTAAAAGTTTGACATTTTCTGAGTGTATTCTCGTAGGAGAGATGTATGTACAATATAAACAAGCAAACTGAAAGTGTGTGTGTGTGTGTGTGTGTGTGTGTAAGTAAAATAAATGCATACATTTAATATGCATATAGGATACGCATGTGAAAAAGATTAAAGTTAAATGAGGTGTATGACAGCCGTAACTAAGTAAATAATCTAAATCCATTCACACACACACACACACACACAAACTATGGCAGTAGAAGGAGTGTACATATGCTTAGTATATGCATGTGAAATGTGCAAATAAAATGAGTGTGGAGATAAATAGGTGTTGGAAGGGGGGTGAGGATGGAGACGTGGGGCGAAATTGGAGTGTTGAATATTTACCGACAACGTTTACTTTCTTAATTTCAACAACGCTTCGTCGCGTAAAGTTCAGAAAGCGAATTAATTTGAACGCATCCACAGAATTGAGTGAGCTGCTGGCAGCACGGTGGGTCAGTGTTAAGCAGTGTGTTCTCTCTCTCTCTCTCTCTCTCTCTCTCTCTCTCTCTTTCTTAGCGAGGAACTAGTGTCACGCAAACTTTGTTGGGCTCAAACAGGATATTTCGACATTTTGTTTTTGTATATTGTACACAGTTGCCAACATCATTAATAACCAACATCCGTAACTCAGTGGATAACACCGTTTCTCTACAAGCGAAGTGAAGACACTGAGATCGAGGGTTCGACTCCCAATGGTGCAGGTTATTAATAATCCAGGAGTTAGTTTAATGGGCCTCATCATTCGTCTGGCATGAGTGGTGTACCAATTTCTGTCTCTTCTTATATTCACTGTTTTATCACTAATAAATACGCTGTTTTTATGAATGTGACTTACTGTTCAGTGATCATAGTTAAATATCTGTTATTACATAACAAACTACTACTACTACTACTGATTAGTTATTATTATTATTATTATTAGCGACAATATTAACTAATCGAACTCGCTTGCTTACGCACTTCACAACTCACTTTACGATCCCTTTTAAACGAACAAATAATAATAATAATAATAATAATAACAACCTAGTGCATTAATAAACGCAACAGTCGGTTGTAGAATATAACAATACAGTTAATAAGACAAACTGTTGTTGTCGTACGAAAATAGAATTCACTGAACTGCAAAAGCTTGCGTGATTACATAAAATAAGGTACAACATCTTATTTAGAAGACGTCATAAAAGTCTAAACTAGTCTTGCGCTGATTACTAACTTTGCTAAACTACTTTCGTAAGAAGTAGAAATAGTAGTAGAAAAGGTAGAAAAAAGTAGGGACCTTTTCCAGTTTGTGTACCGTTTTTCCTATAATTTATTTTTGCTTCTTTTCAGATAAACAACCAATTTGAACAACCAATTTGGAACACAAACACAAAGTTCATCTGAAATAAAAAGGGGGTACTTGTAGGTTCTTCCCCCACCCACCCTCAACCAATTTTGACAGAATACTTTCGTTAAAACTAACGAAAATATCACGACTTAACCTAACCAATTATCAAGGGCGTACAGTTCATCTATTATTAATTATAACATTGTTTGTTTCTGGAATAGTATTTACTATTTACTAATAGATCAACTGTACGCCCTTGATAACTGGTTAGGTTAAGTCGTGATATTTTCGTTAGTTTTAACGAAAATATTCTGTCAAAATATATGAAAACGGTACACAAACTGGAAAAGGTCCAAAAGTAGAAGTAGAAAATGTTTGGCAAATACAAACACAAGAAAATAAATAAACTATAGCTTCAGTAAACTATTTAAATAGTTTTTGATTTAAAATTATCGATTAATTCTATTGAGAGCGAAACTTGTACTTGAAAGGTTTCCAACGATGATCTAAATCAGGGGTTCCCAAACTTTTACCACCAAGGACCCCTAAATATTAATTTCGTACGGACATAGACCCCCCCCCCCACAAAAAAATTATGAATTCAGTTACAAACTATAGTACATTTCATAAACATAGATAGCTTTTAAATTAATGTAAAATTAAACATTCTACGCTCATTAAACCAGTTTAATAAACACTTACCGAATGTCTAGTGTGAAATGGAAATTTATTTTAATATAGTTAATGTTACTATTTTTCCAAAAGCTTAGAGACCCCATGGAAGCTTCCTACAGACCACTTTGGGAATCCCTGATCTAAATGATGACTCGAATGATGACCAAAATGATGACTCGTTTCTAATGATGACCGGAATTCTGTATTTCATGTAAAAGACAGTAATGAAAATGTGAGTGTGGGTCATTGCGTCTGTGGGTTCAATCCGTGAGTCAGTGTAAGCAACTAGAGAAACTTAAAAGAAATTTTTGTATAGGTTTATAAGGTCTGCTTATTAAATATGTGAGTAAATCAGGCTTGAGTTGAAGGCGGTACGTACCGGTTGTTAACCCCTTACGGAAGTGGGCCGCCCTGGCACTCTCGTCAACGCACTTCCAGCACCTTAGGTCTATTGGTCTACGACGCTGCTACGCGTGAATCTGCGGCGTACCACTTTTTAATTTTTTACAACTCAGGCCCTGAAGTAAATTAATGTTTGTATATAAGTTTAGTATATGTATGTGAGAGAGAGAGAGAGAGAGAGAGAGAGAGAGAGAGAGAGAGTTACAAGGAGTTACAAGGAAAAGTAGTACCTCAAAAGGCCATGCGGCCCATACCGAGGAGGTACCAATGGCAACGGGTGCCATGGAAAAATTCTGTCACCCTCAAATAGTGTGCAAGATTCGGTCTAACCTTTTCTTGAACAGAGCCACAGAAGAACTGTTTACAACTTCTGAAGGTAGCCTGTTCCACGTGTCACAGATCTTATAGGTTAAGCAATTCCCACACACGCTAGTCCTAAACCGTTTCAAATTCAACTTCCAACCATTGTTGCCAGTTGGGTTATCATTTAAACTAAACATGCTTCTAAAATCGACATTGTTGAATCTGCGTAAGAACTCGATGAGTTGACCGCGCAGCCTCCGAGTTTCCAGCGAAAACAAATTCAGGGCGCGTAAACGTCGATTGTAGCCCATATGCCTAACGGAAGGGATTAACTTTGTGGCCCTCGCTTGGACTCGCTCCAGCCTCTCAATATCTTTCCTGAGGGTGGGCGACCAGGATTGCACAGCATACTCCAGGTGCGGCCGAACCAGAGAATTGTACAGAGAGAGCACAATCTCCTTGTTCCGAAATCGAAATTGCTTCCTGATATAACCGAACAGCTTCTGGGCTTTCTTTTCCACCTCTACGCATTGTTTGGTAAACTTAAGGTCGCTGCTAATTAGCACACCCAAGTCCTTTTCCAAATCAGTCGCCAAGATATTACTCCCCAACATGGAGTAGTTCGACTTGGGATTGGCGTAGCCAATGTGCATCACCTTGCATTTGCCCAAGTTAAACGGCATTTGTCATTTTTCGGACCACTCTCCTATCCTTCGTAGGTCCGCACGCAGTTGCTCGATCGCCTCGGGCGTCCCAACATTGGCACCAAGCTTCGTGTCATCAGCGAATTTGGCGATCCTACTGACGATGCCACCGTCGATATCACTTATGTAAATGATAAACAACAGTGGCCCCAAAACGAACCCTGAGGCAGAGCTGGGCACTTGCGGCATATTGCGGTACTGCGGTACTGCTGCACTACCAAACCGGTACCAAACCGGTACGCGGAAATTTGAATGCGGTAGTGGTACTGCGGTACTTTCAGCGATCCTTTGCGGTACTGCGTGTTATGGGGCCCGGGGTGGCAGTGCGGTGGGACCGCAAGTACCGCAGTACCGCAAAATATGCCGCAAATGCCCAGCTCTGCCCTGAGGAACCCCGCTAGTGACCTAGGCCCAACTCTAACTAGCTCCTTTAATTACAACCCTCTGCCGCCTATTCTTCAGCCAGTTTTCAATCCACCTACCTACTTCCCCACGATACCCAGCGCGCGCACTTTCGCCATTAGCCGGCGGTGAGGTACCTTACCAAAGGCTTTCTTAAAGTCGAGATAAAGTATATCAATCGCCCTACTCTTATCATATTCAGTCCACATGACGTGGAAAAACTCGAGCAAGTCGGTGAGACACGACCTATGCCGTCTCAATCCATGTTGTGAGTCCCCAAGCAGCTTCTTGGAATCCAAATGATCAACGATCCTATCCGCTATTATCCCCTCTAATAATTTACCTACAACCGAAGTGAGACTAATGGGACGATAGTAACCTGGACTTTCGTGATCCCCTTTCTTAAAGATAGGGGTCACGTTGGCTTCCCTCCAGTCACCAGGCACCTGTCCCGTCTCCAACGATTTGTTGAAGACTGTAGCGAGGTGGGGAGCCATCTGGTCGCGCACCTCCCGCAACACTCTGGGGAGAAACTGGTCTGGCCCAGGAGCCTTAAACGCGCTCAGTTTGTTTATTCTATCGGCAACGACTGTCGGGGTACACCGAAAACTATCCAGGCCTTCACTTCCCTACACAGGCGGACATACGCCTCAGTGTTCTCATAGGAACGATTGGCCTTCGCCCTCCAATACGCAGCTTTCCTATTTCGGATAGCCGAAGCGGTATCACGACTGAACCACTTAGGTTGTGTTGAAGAAGGGGTGACTGGTTTTGAGGGTATGGCAGCAGACTGCAGCACCATAAACTGGTCCAGGAATGCACTCCACACTTCCTCAACATCGCCACCGACCTCTAACCCCATCTCACCTACGCTATCCCGGAGGCCAACAAAGTCCGCCCGCCGTAGTTCGAGTTTACTGCCTCTAGAGTCACTATGCTTCACCCGAGGGACGCAGACACAGAACCTAATCAGACCGTGATCATTCCCGCCCAAAGATTCGTCAACGGTGAGGCCAGTGACGAGGTTGTCTTCGGTCGTGAATACTAAGTCTAGAGCGCTTTCGCCTCGTGTAGGCCCATTGACCCACTAAGTGAGGAAGTTCTCATCAGCAAAGTCAACTAGCCTCCTCCCTTCGGCATCAGCAGTCCTGTCTTCCCACTTTATGCCGAGAGAGAGAGAGAGAGAGAGAGAGAGAGAGAGAGAGAGAGAGAGAGAGAGAGAGAAGGAGAGAGAATTATAATAAGATTTAGAAACAGGATATATATATATACTGTAAATCATAACCTTTTGAAATATAAATTTGTAATAAGACGCATCAAATTATAGCAATTTTAAGCTAATGAAAACTCCTCAATTTTCAATGCGTAAAATCGTTGCAAAAAAAAGAAAAAAAGTTCTGTTTCTAAGAGATATTTATTAGTAAAAGATGCCTGAACAAATCTATCTATCTCTCTATCTATCTATCTATCTATCTACATATACTTACTTTGTGCGAGTTCGAACGATGGTTCAGTAGGTATATATATATACTGTATATATATATATATATATATAGATAATATATATATACACACACACACACACACACTGTAATATATATATATATATATATATATATATATATATATATATATTATATATATATATATATATACAGTTTATACACACACACACACACATATATATATATTATATATATATATATAATATATTATATATATATATATATATATATATATATATATATATATATATATTATATTTATTTATTTATATATTATATATATGTAGCGTATCGACAAGAAATAGACCAACAAATCGACAGACATACTTTCTTTCCACGCTACCATAAAACAGTTTGGAACACACGTGGGCTAACAAACAATGGAAAGTCTGTTCCTTCCCAAGGCGCGAAAGTAAGTTTTTATCACCAAAAGACGGGGACAAAGCGTCTTAAGAATGAAGTCTACGTCACAGGCCTACGGTATAAAAGGAGCTTCCACTTTATACTCACTCTCACTCACCCGTACGCTCACCATCGAACGTCCACCAACCGCTTTCCGGCCCCTGGCCGAGGGGCCACGGCCGCTACTTTCTTCAGGGCCTACAATTTGTCCACGTAAGATCTACAGACCACCTGCAGAAGCAATCTTTCGAGGCCCTACCGGAATCACTTCGGGCCTGCGGTTTGCCGGGTCGGCCTTCAAGTTCTCCACGTTCCTCGAGATATCTTCCGCACCACAGGCCTACTCCTGCAATATCACAAGGCCAGCCTGCACCTCGAGAAGTAACATCACCTCAGGTCTCACGAAGCCTACATCCATCATCTCAGAGGCTTAATGGACAACGACAACCAGAATCTGCGTAATAGGTTTGTCTTCAATCCGCCTTCAACAAAGGTTACGTCACCATAAGATAGTACCCCCTTTTCTAAGTACTCTTGTGAAGCCTACATTAGCCTACCACCGAACGGTAGGCTATACTCCCAAATTGTGTATTTACGCTTTCCAACTGACTCTCGTGAAAGAAACGCAGTAGGCCTATCATCCAATTCAAGTGTCATTTCAATACCGTTAGTTCGCGTATCATCCGTCATTATGTTCAAGTCATATTTGTGTGTTAAATATTCTCTTGACGTAATCATTTAACATCACATGATGTTCTTATATAAATGATACTGTGCAAGCATTAAATCCATTATTATAGGCCACATCAATTATTCTATGGCATCCATGCAATCATTTAGCCTACTTAATCAGTGTCAAG